>JAWNZC010000038.1:180000-362500 GCA_035771165.1 Paragorgia papillata
ATATATATATATATATATATACATATATATATATATATATGTATATATATATATATATATATATATATATATATATATATATATATATATATATATATATATATATATATATATATATATATATATATATATATATGTATATATATATATATGTATATATATATATATATATATGTATACATAAAGACATATATATATATACTTATATACATATATACATATACAGTATATATATACATGTATATATATATATAGCATATGTGAAATAGTAAAATGTACTTTAAACAAAACAATTTTCTAGGCTATATCCGAGCTAGCACATCTCTTCTCTATACCAACAATGTTATATTAAGTTAATATGTCAGTAAATACCGTCTTGGGCTTATTATACAACATAGATAATTTAGATGTTGTGTAGTGGGCTCGAGTGGGTATATATTGTCCATAGTTTGTTAATTATTAATGTATATACAAGTTCTATTTTCGATAAAAGGGATCTACACCAAACAAGCAAATTTTGCTTTCTTGTAGATTCCCCATCACTGTAAATTATTATTTTCTTTCATATATATTTGTACTATCTATATTATCTTGTGATGAAATAAAGTATTTATATATATACAGTATATATATATATGTTTCTGGGGGGGAAAAGAGAAAAAAAAGTACTTCGTAGTTAGTATGTATGAGTATGATTTGGGATGGTGTAGAGAGGTGAGCTTCTCTAATGTCGATGAAATGTCCCATGTGGTCTTTTGATACTAAAATGTCTTCTAATCAGACAGTGCATGTTTGGCTGGATAGACGTATTAAGGCGAGTATCTAGTGCCTCAAAACAAGACAACTCAGGTTAGATAAGGGGTAAAGTATTAGTTAAGATGACTAGGATGATGTAGAGAGGTGAGCTCCTCTATGACCATGAAATGTCCTATATGGTCTATTCATACGGTATTCTTCTAATCAGCCAGTATCTGGTGCCTCAAAACCAGACAGCTCAGAGTAGATAAGGGGTAAAGTCCATGAAATGTCCTACAGTATATGGTCTATTCATAATGCTTCTTCTAATCAGACAGTGTCTGGCTAGTATGTGTTGGACGAGTATCTGGCACCCCAAAACCAGACAGCTTGGCAGCTAATGGATTGCAGCAAGTGGCTGCAATTGACCTCACAAAATATGTTGGAGCCTTGGCTGTTCACTGTACAACAGTGTACAACAGTGATTCACAGGCATGCTGATGAGCTCTGATATGGAGGAAAACAATCCTAAAAAGTTGTCTCCAATAATGATAAAAAAAATGCAAAAGCACAAGTCCTTAAAAAATCATAAAACGTTGTATAAAAAACACAAGTTAAAACTGTAAGATTTTGCTAAATAGTCTTGCCAGAGTGCAGGAAATGCCATTTCAGGGAACGAAATTTAAAAACATTTCCGGGGGGGCATGCCCCCGGACCCCCCTAAAAATAATATTTCGGGTTTTGACGTACTCTGAAAAATTCCTGGATCCACCCCTGTATAATGCTTTCATCATTTGATATGTTTGTGTACAAGCTATTGACTTTTATAGTAATAAGTATGGGTATGTTGGGTTGTGTATTTAATATGGGAAGTAGGTATGTCAGTGTGTTTGTATTAGTTTGTGGCCAAAAGGAAAATTGTATGTCATGTCATTGAATAGTTGGTATAATTATTCTATAGGTGTAACTAGAGTTATTTTGTTGTTATATTTGTTGGATAAGGTAATTTGTTTCCAGGTCACAGTGAGAAGTGTGTACGTGTTGTCCTTAGGGGTAGTTGTGGGATTATGTAGGGATACACGCTTGGCACAAAATGTATCAAAATCGCCAGAGGTGAGCGTAGCATTTTGTTTTTGCAATTGTCAGCATATTTGGGAGACTGGTGATGAAATTGATTAACGAAAACTTGATCATCTTCGTGACGTCCTGTGGCATAGAGGATCTTCATGGAGAACTGCGTTTTTATAGGGATAAATAAGATATTCCGTGGGCTATCTAAGGATAGTAATATCACCATGGTGACCTTTGTCTTCGCGCGCGCACAAATCGTTCTTTGAGAGGAATTTCGCGAGGATGGCGATTTCGATCCCGACCGAGCAAAAATCAACATTGTAAAGCTTCAAATAACTTTTTATGTTTAAGTTATCTGCTATTTATTTTTATCTGACAAGAACACCATGGGATTCATGTAAATTCGTTTCTTTTTTGTTTTTCGAATTGGACCTTCGTTTGTCCAAAATATGCCGTTGATGAAAGCGTCTTCGCACCAGCGTTTCAACGTTGGAGAGTTTATGAAGCAAAAGCGCTTGGCGGCGGAGGGTATTGCAGATAGTGTGATAGAAAAGAAGAGGAGGAAGGTCAGAGCCAAAGAAAGTCAGCTTAAACGTCTGGATAGGAAGGTAAGAAAAGAAAGTAATACTAATTTATTATTTACGAGAGTTCAAGGGTTTAATAATAACATGCTAGACGAGATTAATCTCAGATGTGCTTGGGTACGATTTGTTGTGACGGACAATATAAAACTTATTGTAGGTAGCGAGCTTAGTGGAACAAATTGAAGAGAGAGTAGAGATTAGATGTCAGTTGGTTAATGGTAATGATGGAGAGCGAGAAGAAAGCTTGGATGCCAGGAAGGAGAAGGGGTTTGTAGGGAAGAAAGCAGCAAAGATGCGAAGGAAAAGGCCAAGCAATAGTGAAGGAATTAACAGCGCAGGATGGAAACGATTGAAGCCGCAAATGCCATTCATGGAGGATGCCAAGAAAACAAAACTCCAGCCACTGTTGGATTATTGGAAACTTTGGACAGTAGATGTAATGTTGACGATGTTGTAGATGCTTTTGGTAGTTGTAAGAGGTTAAAGAGTAAGGTAGTCCCCCAGGTATATAAGAAGGATCTTAACATATTTGAAAGTTCAACTGAAAATATGTTAAGATCTGTAGCCGTATATTATAGTAAAGGGGTAATGGGTAAAGTTAATAGTAAAGGGGTAATGGGTAAAGTTAAGTACAGGTCAGTATATAGAGCATCTTCATATAAGCATTCCCTTCAACAAAAGAAGGCTGTGATATCAAGTCCATTGACACAGGTAAGTTGCATTGTGTTCATGACACCCTCTGTGATGGTTTAGAAGAGAGCGAGAAAGTGAATGGTTCTTATCGTAACCTTGAGGAACTTCTTCTCAGGTTGACTGAGTTTTATCTTAATAATGACCTCTATGAGATTTTGACTTTTAGTGAACCTAACACTTTTCATGTTGCTTTAGGTGGAGATGGTGCTCCTTTTGGTAAAGACGAAAGCGCTTGTGCATGGCTTGTTAGCATTTTGAATATTGGAAAGGGAGTATTAAGTAGTAATGAGAATCTTCTTTTGTTTGGTGCTAATTGCACTGAAAACTGCTTGCCTGTTACCCGGTTTTTAAAAGCTTTAATGATTGATGCCCATAAGATTGAGAATACTACATACCCTGTTGTCTGCAAGAGTGAAACTGTTAACATCAAATTTGTAATTTCAGAGTTGCCTAATGACATGAAAATGTTAGCTTATCTAGGTGGTGAGCTAAGTAACAGTGCAAAGTACTTCTCTTCATTTGCAGATGTATCTAAGGACACAATATTATTGAATGGTGAAGGGACATTTGGCCGTCAATCATCAGATACAGTACATGGAAACCGTGGGATTACGATCAAAGAGTAAAAGTAGTTGGAAAAGTAGAAAACCTGAAAAAGACCTTAAGCATGAAAAAGCTTGCCGTTGCAACAAGGCGATCAAAAATTACAACTTTTGTTTCTCAACAGAAAAGCAGACAAGAATTTCTTCCATTGGTTGGTCAGCTCATTGACCGGGCCCATGTTGATCCCCTTCACCTTAAGAATAATATCTGTGCTCTGGCCCATCGACATCTTTTAAATCAAGCTGTTAGTTTTTCCAACCTCTCTAATGCTGTGTCCTCTTTTGCTCAGCTTCCACCAGGTTCTCCCCTTTTTAAATATATTGAAACATTAAGGTCACAATGTTTTCTCTCTAGGTTGGCCAAGAAAGTTATTCGGTGGTTCAATGAGACTGGTGCCAAAGGAAAGGAATTTGATTACAGGTTTACAGGTAGGGATTCACGATTTTTCTTGTATAATTTTATGCTTTTAATTGATGTCCTTGAAAAAGGTGCCACTGGTAAGCAAATTGAGGTACTTCACATACATTCTTATCTCTGTCTTTGCTTGAGAGACTGTGTCTCCCTATTTAGCCGTGTTAATATAACTGATGAAGAGGTAAGCAAATTGAGACAACTGTGTACAAGCTTTTACCGTGGCTATTATTTATTTTTCTCTGTGAACCCCACTGTGTGGACTCTTGGACATGTTGTTCCAGCCTCTTGGACATGTTGTTCCAGCACATACAGAGGAAATGAAAGGTAAGTATGGATTTGGACTGGGGCTAAACTCAATGGAAGGCAGAGAAGCCAAACATATTGCTATAGCTAAATATAGCAAGAACACTGCCTACCTACACCGATGGAACCAAATCTTTCTCCATGAATATATTTCTCTTGTTTGGCTTCGGGAGAAAGGTTACAATACTGACAAAACTAACAATGTTCTTTCTAAGCTTACTTATATTCCAGCACGTGTTACCAAGAATGTTGAATTTTGTAATTGTGGTCTTAAAAAGACAGTGGCAGCTGATGCAGAATGTAGATTTTGCAGTCACAACCTCAGGGACAATGTCAAGGTAAGTATTGAGAAATGTAAAGTATTAATCTAGTTTAACTTACATAGTTTTACCACCAGAGTTATTATTATGCAAATCCTGAGGCTCAACCACCTCGTCAACCTTGAGAGAAAAGACCATACAGTAGCTGATTAATCATTTTAATTTTATTTTGAAGTGGGAGGTTTACCATGGTGGTTACTCCACTGCATCAGTTTGAATAGCTGATGTATTTTTAGAAGACAAAATTTTGGGTTAAAGGTGTAATAGTGTAGTTTTTTAAATTTGGTATCCCAGTTTGGCCCTAGCTACAGTGGTCTCCTTAACCGGTGATACTGCTGTTGTTAGGATTGTTACTAGGGCGTTTTTACTAGGAGAACAGGCTTACAGTAATAGTGTAGTTTTTTAACTTTTTATCCCAGTTTGGCCCAAGCTACAGTGGTCTCCTTAACCGGTGATACTGCTGTTGTTAGGATTGTTACTAGGGTGTTTTTACTAGGAGAACAAGCTTACTGTAATAGTGTAGTTTTTATACTTTTTTATCCCAGTTTGGCCCTAGCTACAGTGGTCTCCTTAACCGGTGATACTGCTGTTGTTAGGATTGTTACTAGGGCGTTTTTACTAGGAGAACAGGCTTACAGTAATAGTGTAGTTTTTTAACTTTTTATCCCAGTTTGGCCCTAGCTACAGCGGTCTCCTTAACCGGTGATACTGCTGTTGTCAGGATTGTTACTAGGGTGTTTTTACTAGAAGAACAAGCTTACTGTAATAGTGTAGTTTTTATACTTTTTTATCCCAGTTTGGCCCTAGCTACAGTGGTCTCCTTAACCGGTGATACTACTGTGGTTAAGATTGTTACTAGGGCGTTTTTACTAGGAGAACAGGCTTACAGTAATAGTGTAGTTTTTTAACTTTTTATCCCAGTTTGGCCCAAGCTACAGTGGTCTCCTTAACCGGTGATACTGCTGTTGTTAGGATTGTTACTAGGGTGTTTTTACTAGGAGAACAAGCTTACTGTAATAGTGTAGTTTTTATACTTTTTTATCCCAGTTTGGCCCTAGCTACAGTGGTCTCCTTAACCGGTGATACTGCTGTTGTTAGGATTGTTACTAGGGTGTTTTTACTAGGAGACCAAGCTTACTGTAATAGTGTAGTTTTTATACTTTTTTATCCCAGTTTGGCCCTAGCTACAGCAGTCTCCTTAACCGGTGATACTGCTGTTGTTAGGATTGTGCTGGGGTTTTTTATCTTTTCTTTTCAGTGAAACTAGCTATTTTAGCAAGCCCATATCAGATAATTTAAACTAGCTTTTTTCATGCTTACTGTCTTTTATTCTGAATATCAGTGTTGTGTGGACTCTTGCGTATGTTGTTCCAGCACTATGGTGGCCGAGCGCTGCCATCGAGTTTTTCCGTCTTTTTTAAAAATAAATTATAAATAAATGAAATAAAACAAGAATAAAAAGCGTTTTTAATATAAATAAAAACAAAAATAAAAATAAAACGAGTATTAAATGTAAATTGAAACAAAATCGTTTCAAATTTAATTTAAAATAAAAACTAAATGAAAACAAAATCAATTTTAAAAACAAAATCAAAGTAAAATAAAAATGTTCGTGGCCGAGCGCTGCCATATACCGAGATGCATTGCTGGTTATATAGTCTGTACCAGCCTACCCGGCTGCTCGCTTATGATCCTGCTTTGAGCACCTTTGAGCTGTTGTTTACTCACAATGTCAGGTCCGTTGTGGAAAAAATTTACAACGGCAATGAAGGAAAAGCGTGTGAACAAAAACAAAGCTGGCGGTTCTTCAGGAAATGCCAACATTGTAAAGAAAGGCGAGATAACGGTACAACGATTGAGTTCCGAAGTTCAGGGAAAAGCGCAAAAATATGTCAGAATTGGCCCACGAGAATTTGTGTCGTTTCCTCACGATAATCTTTCGTTAACCAACCTAAAAGATGCTTGTCAGAAACATTTCGAATCAAGAATAGATGAGAAAATGGTATGTGACATCCTCGCTGGGGATCAAGGCCCTTCGTGTACCTCCTTAGAACAATTGCCAAATTTTAATGTCATTCATGTGCGCTTTGTTGAAAGCCATGTGATCAACAGTCGTGTCAGTGTCCTCAGTTCGTCGGTTAACATGCATAATAGCGAGTTTGAGCAGGACAACGAAGTACGAAGACGAGGACGTATTTTGGCCGCGATGGACTGGGGATAGCCGTTGTCGTCGTAGGTCTTCGTACCGCGGGAAATTTGTATTAAGCTGTGTTTATGGTTGGTGGCGACGTACACGAAACATAACATGAACAGAGCGGACTACGAAAACTTTCTTTTAGTAATGTCTGCTGAAGATGTTTTAGAGGAGGAAGATGTCATGCTTCTTCACGGTTTAAGCATCTCCAACGGCATTTGTATTCCGTACAAGCATTACCCCAAATTTGATTTAAACAATCTGACTTCAGATGAATGTTTGGCGAGATTTCGCTTTGAAAAAGACGATATTTACCGCTTAGCAAATGCATTGCAAATTCCTCAGAAGATAGTTTGTGCTAACAGAACCAACCGTATCACCTATGATTGAAGGTTTGTGTGTCCTGCTGCAAAGATTTGCCTATCCAAACAGGTACTATGATCTGGTTCCTTGTTTTGGAAGATCTGTGTCAGAGCTCTGCTATATTTTCAATGAAATGGTAGACATTATAAGTCTTCGTCATGGTTATCTACTCCAGTCGTTTGACCAAGAGTGGCTACAGCCAAATAAGCTCAAGAGATATGCTGATGCTGTCCATGAAAATGGAGGAGCACTAGAGAATTGCTGGGGTTTTGTGGATGGGACAGTTCGTCCAATCTGTCGTCCAAATAAAAATCAAAAAGTTGTATACAATGGGCATAAAAGAGTTCATGCTATCAAATTTCAGAGTGTGGTAGCTGCAAATGGATTGATTGTAAACCTTTTTGGTCCTATAGGTAGGTGCCATGTAATGTTTGTACCACCACCTCCTTTACCTCCAACACCCGAGGCCCTGGGAGAAGGTAATTGGATAGAAGAGACCCCTTCTCTCTAGGAGCTCCAGTATGCAGGACATCCCCCCCTGCATTTAATTTTCCAACAATGAAGAAAAGGCGAACCTTTAGCAAAATCATAAATTTATTTTTCTGTAATTTGATAGAAGGGAAAAGACATGATTCAAAGATGCTAACAATGTCTGGATTGCTTACCCAGTTGGAACAACACTCATTTGCACCAGATGGGTCAGTACTGTGCATATATGGTGACCCAGCATACCCTCTAAGGGTACACTTGCAATCACCATATAGAAACAACAACCTAACAGATGCACAAAAGGCATTCAATGTATCAATGAGCCGCGTAAGAGTGTCTGTTGAATGGGTCTTTGGTGATGTCATTGGGCATTGGAAGTTTCTTGATTTTAAAAAGGATTTGAAAATTGGATTGAGTGCTGTCGGCAAACAGTATGCAGTTGCTGCTTTATTAAGAAATGCTGTGACATGTCTTTATGGCTCAACAACTACCAGCTACTTTGGTTTGGAAACTCCACCCATTGAACAATACTTTCAAACATAAACATTTCAGTGTATCTTTAATATCCAACAACATGTAAAATAATAACTTTAACAAAATATATTAAATATTTTAATTTAATTCTCTGGAACACCTATTAACTTATTTTTGTATGTTGTGGTGTTAGCAAACTGTAAGGCTTTTTGTAGCCAAATAACTTCAACAGTATGTAAAACAGTTGTTTATAAACTATTGTATATAAATTTACTTTTTCAGTACTCTTAACAATTCCATTAGGTGTTGCTGCTGCAGTTGCTGCTGTTGATCAAAGGTACCTTTCATAAACTCCATCATCTGATGTTGCTGTTGAGCAAAAAAACACATTCTGCTGTTGCAGCAAACTTTGTTGAAATGTTTGCTCCTGCTGCTTTTCACTCCGCCTATCTTCCAACTTCATTTTAAGACTATCAGAAAAAACTTGGGCAAAATCTACTTTTTTCCGCTTGCTTGGTGTGCCATTTTTTCCAGATGTTTCACCATCACCATCATCTTCACATTCATCTTCCAGAACTTGCCTCTTTTTTGTTTGCCCAATTCTCTCTGTGGCAATCTTTCGCATATCA
Organism: Paragorgia papillata; assembly: GCA_035771165.1. Taxonomy (NCBI): domain Eukaryota; kingdom Metazoa; phylum Cnidaria; class Anthozoa; order Scleralcyonacea; family Coralliidae; genus Paragorgia; species Paragorgia papillata. Next base: position 188,873 of record JAWNZC010000038.1, read on the forward strand.
ATTGCTTTCTGTTTCTCTTCAGCGACTTTCTCAGATTCTTTATTCCACTCTTCCTTCACTTCCTCCATCCTTTCATGTATATCTCTCATGGCCAAATCAAATTCATCCTCAACTGTACCTTCTATTCCACTTGCCTTTGCTTCGTCTGTTTCTTTTTTTAACCAATCTTCATATAATTTACCAAATTTCTCTCTCACACTTCTGCTGGATACCTTGAACCCATACTCGGTGCTGTTTAAGTTTTCAGCAATCAAGCCCCAAGCATTGCCTCTCTCTTTACTTCCAACTTTGTGGACATATGGTTCTACAACCAAAATTTCTCTCACCAGAGCAACTTTATGAGGTTTTTTCCACACAAACACTTCTTTGCGAATACTCATCTGAAAAAATTACACCAACAAGTAAATAAAATATATATAAATAAACTTTATAGAAACCCAATGGTAATGTTTGCACACCACTGAAGCAGAGTTTTGGCTGCCATTATATATATATATGATTCAACTATTGGGAAATATACTCTCTTTAAGAATAAAGGTTTTAGCTTTTCACAAAGCAATTTTTCAAAATGTTTGCACACAAATATCTTATCATATACAAAGACATGTTGTCCTCAATTATCGAGTATTTTCTCTTTCCCTCTCATATCTTTTAGTTTATTTAGTTCATGAATATCGTAAAGCTCGAGGGATTGTTTACTATTACACTTATATTAAAAAGGTTACATATAAGTGTAACCTTGTTTGCCAAATCAAACCGTAAACTCAAACTATTATATTTATTAATAATAGTTTGACCTGCATGCCATCTGAGTTTATAAACACTTCGAACTACATTTAACAAAGATATCTTCTGGTAAAAAATGGTGTTAGATATTTTCTGATCATAGATCTTATATCACAAAAGCATGATAGAAAAATTCGTTTTAATTTATACAGTGACAATACAGCATATAAGTTATAGCCAAATTAAATCGAATATAAAAAACATGCAAGCTGCAAGCACACGCAGAACATTACAACTCAAAATATTCATTGTATAAAGTTTCAAAACAATTTATTAAATGACAGTTAGACCATCTTGTGCCAGGTCGCAATCATTGATTTGAAAATTATCAAAAATAATGTACACAAATAGAGATATCTTACCTTCCAGGACTTCGTTCTCGCCACAACGAACTTTGTCAAAACCTTCGTTCTCAACGAAGGCCGCACAACAAAGACGTTGAACAACAACCGCTGGCCCCAAGCTCAGTATGCGCAGAATAATGCGCAGACGTTGAAAACCTGTCAAGTACGTCTTCGTCTTCGTACTTCGTTGTCTTGCTCAAACTCGCTAATAAACGACCTGGCCCAACAACCGCGCTCCCTACGGCGAAAAAGATGGTGACAAACGAAAGTAAAATATATCCTAAAAGCTTGTCTGTCGTAGAAATGCTGAAGCTGGGGAAAATTATACAATCCGAGTCCTCATACACCATAGACGTGTACGGATTTGATGTCCATACCATGACGTGGTCCAGCAAGGCAAGATCTGTTGAATTTGTGGTTGAAAAAGACGTGCTTGGCGCAGGTGGATTTCGCGAAGTTTTTAAAGCGACAAGCAAAACACCAGGCTTTGCTGACATTGTGTGGGTCGTAAAGAAATATCTGCCAGAGGCTCTTACCATTATACAAGCGACAAACCAAAGCGTCGAGGAGCAAACGAAGAAGGTTATTCAGATGAATATGTTGGCAAAGAATATGGCAGAGCAACTGATTGCGACATTAAAAAAGAATGGCAATTTACAACGATACGGACAGACACTGAAATACAAGAAGGTTTTCATGGGCCAGCCAGAGAATGTGATTGTGGAAGAATTTGTTGAGGGGGAATTTGTTAAATACATAAACAACAATGGTGCCCTTTGTGGCGATGAGTCCGAGTTACGTCAAAAAGCTGAAAGTCTAACTCACTTTTCTCATGAAAAGTCCGACCATCAACTGATGTTAGTCGACATCCAAGGAAGTGGATACGATTAGTACGATCCAGAAATTGCATCAAAAGAACTGATGTCAGATTCAGGAGAAGAAATAATGTTTGCAGCTGGGAACTTAACCACTCTTGCAATTGATACCTATATGGAAGGGCACACTTGCAACAAGTATTGTGAACTTTTAGGTTTAACTTTTTAGGCATAATGTGGCACTTAATTCTAGCAATGACCATACCTCTCCCCAGGCCAACACATGGGCACTAGGTAATTATGGGCTACAATGCCCCACCCTTGGGAAAAAAGTTGAAGACAACTATCTGTACTCTGGGTAGACTAATACCTAATCCCTCCAGCCCTGGTGAATATTGAAAGAACCCTAAACCTAGGCTCAATTTCCAGGCTTTCTCCTGTTATACTTAATGTACCTCCCCAAGAAGAGATGGCTGGACACGTGAGCCACAGGATGACTGTCACATTTTTAATTAATTAATTTCAAGATTCAGCTGGAAATTGAGCTTACTTAAACCTGTACACAAAAAAACTTCCAAATGCCTGGCATTATCTCGGGGTGGGATGGGCATTGCTGGAATTTACTGATGTTTGAACTCACTGCACTATTCATATCTTTCAGATTTTGCACAAGTTGCTGCATTTTATATTTTATTATTTTTCTTGTTGGGCATTTTGAGAAGGATTACAAAACCATAAAGGAAATGTTTTCTTTGAGCCTAAGAATTATGCTGGAATAATGTACCTCTAAAGTCTAAACCATTTCCCTAGCTCTGGGATAAAGGGGGTAGGAAATGTTCAAACCAGCATACATGTATTTGTGAATGTTAAGGGGAAATATTTCCTTTTTTAGAGTGAAAGTGCTGTAAATACAGTAATTTTACTATTTTCATTCCATTTTCAAGCAGGCAATTACTATTTTCAAAAACTGTTGCTTGAATTATCTTTTGTACCACTCAGACACAATATTATAGTAGATTTAAGTGAAAACAAAAGGCATTAGTATTCAAATGAGTTAAAATAACAACAAATTGCTGTCATTGGGTTAGTTGTCATCCCATTGCTAGGCACATGGTTTAGAGGTGTATTGTGGATTTTCAATCTTAACATTATTCTATGATAATGACCTACAGTACCATTCTCAGAACACCGAAATGTATTGGTTTATTAATAAATTGACTGTGTAGGGGCTATAGAATAAATGACATATTTTTGTTGACCAGTGATACTTTAAGAACTTTTATACAAATTATGTACAGTAATAATAAAAAGACTGCAGATCACTTAAGTTGTTGCACCCAAGTCTGATCTCCAAACGAGAATACAAAAATCAAATCAAATTTCACATTGTCACAAGGAATATATTATGTACAGTAAACACTTTTTTTAAGATAAGTTAACAGTAAAGGTTGTATAGCCTTAACCCTGTCAATGTTTTAGATCTTCCAAATCCTACCACTTTTCAGGCTCATTTTTTAAACCACAGATCATTGACAGGGAGCTTTATGGGACTGTCTGGGAATCAGAGAGGGTTGGAAGCTTTGTTATACAGTACTTTAAGTCTTACTATTACTGTACACAAAAGTTATACAGCTTAATGCTAAAATCTAATAAAATCTACATGTAAATGCATGTACTCTATTTTAGACTGTTCACTTTTGGACCCAAAAGGTTGGTCATGTCTGCCCTTCACATGGACAAATATAGTGAATTATTACTCCACATTTACTTTGTACTATTCTAAATATTTACACTACTGGTAATATTGCAAAGTTTTCTTTCAAGTACAGAAATGCATTTTGGAAATCTCTTGGCTCTATTTCATCTACATTGGGAATGATTTGCTCACATTTTTGTCTAAACTCTGGTTCCAGGAAGTCATCACTGACATTCAGAACCCCAGACTCAGTGGCAACCTCTTCAAGTTCATCTTCTGAAACATGCCAACCTGCAACAGAAATAAGTAAATAAATATTAAGTAAATACATATAAATAAATACCAGCATCATGCGGTACTGTAAAACTAATAAAAATAATTATCAATTATAGACCTGTAGCAAGGGGTATTCCACAAAAATTCAAAAAATTACCCCTTGGGATGAAATAACCCAAGAGTGATACCCTGAGTGAAGGGTCTATAATTGATAAATTATACTGAAACATATAATCTTTCAAAAAAAATTTTTTTAAATGTTAGTTTAACTTCTGTCAGCTTTTCATTGTCTGCTACTCTGCTTGTTTCCATTCTGTTGATATTACATACATGTAAGTATTGTCTCAAGGCTTATACACTGTAGCTTCTATCCACATGCCGTAAACTAACAGGTACTCAAGTTCAGACCCTGTCACAGTGGAGTATTTCACTTTAGTACTATGAAATGAGTGGTAATTCTATGATTAATTGACTTGTCACATGGTACAAATCAAGCTTTCTGACTGGACAATTTAATCAAAACATGATCATATTGAAACATACCACATTCCTCTAGTTGATACTCCTGAGGGAAACTGTACATGTGATTTGGAATTCCTGCTGGTAGCTCAGTCTCTTTTTGTTTTCGAATTCGATGTGTATTCCAAATTGTTTCTTTAAAAGTGTCCAGTTGATTTTGCATTAAAGGAATCATTATGAAAGCAAGAAGCATTCTATAAAAGAAGTTCAACTACAACTATGGGTATAAACGAAAACCACTGTTAGTAACTATAATGTAACTGTTTGAGTATGAGTACACTGTAACAAACCTGTCAGTCTCATCTTCTGGGTTATAGTGATGCTAATTTTTTAACCAATGCAACTGACTTTTGAAATATTTCTCTAGTCTTTCATGCAGTTCTTTCCACCATCTTTCAATCTAAATGAAGTTCAGATATAACAAATTATAGCTATTTAGTAATTATTAGAGATCCTTTGTAAATCAGAAAGCATAATTTACCCTTGACGGGGGTGGGGGGTGGGTGGAGGCACTAAATTGTGAGAATTGTTGCTAAGCAACAATATAAGTAAATATCACTGTTGTTTTTCAAAGAGAAAAAAGAATGAAATGATACATTGTGCATGGTGGCCGCTTTTGTGTATGCTATTGAAAATTTACAATTTGTGCCTCAAATGATTACATAACTGACCTTTTAGCACCTTCAGGTCTCCAAATTGATACCCTCCCACCCCACCACCCCCCCCCCCCCGACACACACACACATAACCCACCTTACTACTTACTACAGTATTATTGTAAACATCACCTGATTGGAAGAGGATGGTCCATATATTACAGTGTCATATGCATCGACATCTCCATGGTTTCTTCGAAGAAAAGCATGCGTAGTGGCCATGACACCAGTCTCGGTTCCTTTATCTAGCCTTATAAATGAAGAAATCATTCTTGCTTCATATAAATACTCCAGATACCACCGCCCTATCAAGTTGGGCTCGGAATTGCTCACCCAAATCCTTAACCAAAGCAATTTTCTGCTTGCAGTGTCAATACACCCGTAGATGGCCAAAGGATACGTACTATTTTGATACCCCATGAGTTTGTCATGGCCATCAAGTGAGTGAACCCAATTAGGACCCTTTGTGGTGAAGTGACCCTTGACTTTCTTCTTTTTCATTCCTGGTGCGCGATTTTCCAAGCCTCCACGATCAAGATCATACATGCACGCATATACAACATCTCTTGGGCCCTTATATTATGAGCTTGCCTGATCTTCTTGTACATTGCGCGGTAACCAAGAAGTTTTCCGGGACCATCAAGCTCGCTTTCGACTGCATTCCTCACTTCGTCTACGGTAACATTTGTATCATTATAGTAAATGTTAAAGTGACGAAGCCTTCGATCTAATGTGCGTACACTCCACGCATATTGTGCGAAATCTCTTTTTACGAAACTCAGAACCTCTGTTCGTTGGAGGCCTTGTTCGACGAGTCGAATTAGTGATTCTTTTAATGTAAGATCGTCTTTCCATGCACACTCCGCCATATTTACAGACTCATAACAGGGTAGACTGGTACAGACTATATAACCAGCAATGCATCTCGGTATATGGCAGCGCTCGGCCACGAACACTTTTATTTTACTTTGATTTTGTTTTTAAAATTGATTTTGTTTTCATTTAGTTTTTATTTTAAATTAAATTTGAAACGATTTTGTTTCAATTTACATTTAATACTCGTTTTATTTTTATTTTTGTTTTTATTTATATTAAAAACGCTTTTTATTCTTGTTTTATTTCATTTATTTATAATTTATTTTTAAAAAAGACGGAAAAACTCAATGGCAGCGCTCGGCCACCATACAGCACATACACAATAAAATCAAGTAAGTATGGAAATCAGGTAAGTATGGTTTTGGACTGGGGCTAATCCTGATGGTTGGTGGAGAAGCCAAAACTTGGAGGTTGTCCATTACCGGTAAATTATAAAATGTGTCTTACATATGCTGTTCTTTCTAAGCTTTTTTACTGTATATTCCAAACTGTTACACACTGTACCAACGACATTGGGTTTTGTAACTACAAATGCAGGTTCTGCAGTCACCATCTCAGGAACAAGGTCAAGTGATATCTACTGTACATGTAAGTACTTTATTGTGAAATGCAAATTTTTTACAGTACGTTAGAACATACTTTCAACCTGTTTTTGGGTAGCCCTCAAAAGCAGTAATAATAGAGTCAGATTTCCTGTCTCTAATGTGCTGGTCTCCAGCTGTGGGTGATGCTGTTCGGACTAAAAGGAGGTAAAAATGTTTGTGTTTTTTTATCATACACATACTTCTTGTTACGAACAGAACATGCTAATGCCAGGTCCAATATAGTACATGTAGGTCTTAATTCTTTCACTGTAAATCAATGCATTGTGAGAGAAGTCTAAGTTAAGAAGTAAAATTGTCAGGGCAAAATAATAAACTTACAGTAAGACCCATTTTGGTCAGTTTCTCAGATAATGGTTTAGCCAATTAACCCTTGCTGCCTAGGCTGTCTAAAGGTTCTCCCAAAGTGGCCTTGTTGGCCAGCTCAGGCAGCAGTATGAATTATTTTGAACAGTATTCAAACTATATCATCAATTGAGGATTTATCATTAGTTTAATACCAAAGTTTACATTTTGTTTGTAACCTTTTTATTCACAGCCTTCTTTGTTTGACCTTTACCATCTACCCTTGCAGGGGTCTATTTTGGGATGTATCAATACTAGTCAGTTTTAGCTTTTCAGCAGAAATGGAATTTCAAATAATATACTGTATATATATATATATATATATATATATATATATATACATACATAATAAAAGACCTAGGTTTTTCCCCTGAAAATCTTGAATTCTCTTTCAACTGGATCAAAGTGTGCCAATTAATGCAGCAATAAAATTTTAACTTACAGTAATAAGTATAATATAATATATACAATACTGTAAATGAACCGTTTATAACTTTTATTTTATTTTGGCTATGAATACCATTCTATTTTATTCAGCATGAAATACTGTATCGAGCTATAAAGGGTTAAAATGTAACACTTCTGATCCCAACATTTGAAAATCATAGACTATAGTAACAAATTAAATTTTGCAGTTCCAGTCAACTACTGATACTATACAGTGTATGAGATTGGAACTTCTTCAATTTTCATTTTTGTTATATTATATATACTATACAGTCTAAGCTAGAACTTGAGTTAGTTTGGTTTATCTCAAAATAACCTCTATATACCACTACCTCAACCCACCATTGCCTGAAATACTGTACCCTGCGCCTTCTGCATGTCTCAAGGCTAAGGAAACCACCCATGAGGACACCAAGGAGACTCTGTGTTGTAGGGTAAGAATAGTGTTGCTCGGTATGATTTCACATTTTTACTTGTCAAATCCAGATTCCCCAGCAGGAATGCGTTATACATGTACATGAATATCTGCTTGTAGTAGGCCTGTTCATAAAATCCAATTTTTTCCTGGTCTGTAAGTAATGCTTAAAAATCCTGCTTTCTGATTGGCTAAATGATCAGTCTGGCATTTAACTTTCAGGTACGGGCCTCTGATTAAAACCACATTGAAAAAGTACATTTAAACCGGTCTCAGTGTGAAAATATTGACTAATATTTCTAAGTACAATCACCGAGTTATTAAAATACTCAATAATAATTCATAATGAAAATTCAAAAGAAACAAATGTTTAAACAGGTGTTGTTAATCGGATACAGCATTGATAATAATAAGACATCAATGCTCCCATTTGCTCAAATTGAGCTTTTTCCTTGTTTAAATAATTTGTTTTTGCTTTTTCTATGACAGCTTCGTACATGTATATTAAGCAAGATTTGGCAGCCTTCATAATATTGTATCTATTACATAACATGTACCATGCATGAGGCTGAGTGAGTGATATACATGTACATGTAGCTCATAATTATACCTAATTCCTGATTCTGATTACAGGTAGAATTTTATTGACAGTGCATAAATGTACTTCTGTCGATTGGTTTCGGCTAAAAGGTACGACTCCAAAGGACCCGTCCAGTCCTTTCACTGCTTTTCAAAGAAATATATGTCATCAAATAATTATGTTTTTCCAAAAAGCTAGGTGGTGAACCAAATTAACTGATTAGGGTTAGAGTTTATGTTGCGGTTAGGTAAAAAGATTGCTAAAATCTTGAGACTCACTGAAGCTTGATGGACTGGATGGGTCCTTTTGAGTCATCCCTTTTATAACCTCAACTCTGTCGATTGCACACGCACCTTTCTACAAAAATAATGGTGACTGTATAATTGTTTTATATGCATATTTATGTTATGTATAAGTAATATGTGTATGTATGCATATAAAAGAATAACAAAAGGGCAACCAACATTTTGGATGCTCCAAAGGCTCATCTGCATGATAAGATTTGTTGTATATGATTGTCCTACTGGCATTACAAAATTGTTGGCAAATGACTGATGCAGTCATTGGCAAATAAAACCAGCTTATGGGGCATGTCGGTCATACAGTTGATCATAATTATACACCAAGTTGACAACCATATACGACAATTCATATAGTGTACATGGGGCTTAATTAACTAAACAATTAAAAAATTATTGCCAGACCCATTAACAGATTATCTCATCTCATGTTTAAAATACATAGTTTAATTTAATAACAAAAAGTATATTGTAACACATTGTAACCTTGCATAATACAAGCAATGTTACCAGTACAGTAGCTTACTCTGTTATTTGTCTACAGTAAAGGGATATATCCAATGATTTAATCAGTGATGGATTTACAGGGGGATGTGGGGGTGCGCACCCCCCTGACCCTTGGCCAAGGGGGTGCAGGGGGTGCCAATTACTCAATTAGTGCCTTGCTGCAGTGGGATGCGATGTGCATTTCATTGAAAATGTCAATCACATTTCTAATGTCTAGCTTCCTTGTAATATCCCTAATAAAATCCATAAAACGTCCACTTTATCCCTAAATTTATTTGACACCTTCCAGGTTTGATAAATGCGCTATTGAAAATACGATTTAAAACTTTTAAATCTTTCTTCAAAGTACCGTTAGAATGCCGGAAATGCCATTTCAGAGGTCCAAATTTCAAAAATTTTCCACCCGGACCCCCCTAGGAATGGTTTGACTAAGGTTAAAAAAATTCTAGATCCGCCACTGCAGCACCCCCCTACCAGATCACGCTGGATCCATCACTGGATTTAATATCCCAAAGTAATGTTATACAGTATTAATTGATTAAGTGGTGAACTGGCTGTTCATACATCTGCCATATGTTTTAGACAGCTCAGTGTCATTATTTATTGCAACAGTATTTTAATAATGTTGCATGCAAAATCAAAATAGAATTACAGTATGCCACTAATCAGTGAAGATGTACTTAAAGTACATTTTATATTGTTACTTAACAGTACTATTTACAGTATTTCACTATACATCAACAAGAAAAGGGATATCTCCAATGATTTAATATCCTGAAGTAATGTTATGTATTAATTAAATGGTTGAACTGGCTGTTCATACATCTGCAATAATGTTTTAAGGCTGGTTTACACTTGATGCAATAAACTTTACCAACTTCCAATTTCATTTGTACTGTTGTTTCATATTCTTGTTTTTCTGCTTGTTTGTAATTGCTTAACATACAACTCAACCAGAAATTGGTGATATTTATCACATCAAAAATCACACATGTAAACTGGCCTTTAGATAGCTCAGTGCAACAGTAGTTCTAATAAATGTTGCAAAATCTAAGTAGTAATTAACCAGGAAGTAATCTTATACATTTGTATTAAGTGGTTATAAAACTGGCAGTTCATACATCTATTATGTTTTTGACAGTCCAGTGTCCACTGTAATTATATATTGTTATTCTCATTTCTGTTCAGAGTAATGCTTACAGGGTTGGACAAAGTTTTTTTACTCATGGCAAATTTAAATATACCCTGTACAGCTTACTTTAAGATGACTGATATTAAAATAATTATGATTTTACTGATTTTAACATAATAATAAACCTTGTCGGCAAAATTTAACTTGTCTTATAGCTAAATTTGCCCTGGGCATCTTGAGGTTTGTCCAACCCCTCTTCTGATACACAGTTATAATAATTACATTGTAAGGCATACAAGTACTCACATGAGCAGCACTCTCTGGCCTATAATACTGTATATAGGTGACAGATAATATTGCTGTCATGTAGAAGACTGCTAAATTATATTTAATGTATTACTAATTTCTTTAATATTTCTTAAAAATTTACAATACTATAATTTTATGCAGTTTTAAACTGTTTTAATATGTTATATAATCATCTTTGTGATATGCATTTTTAATCATTTCTCAGTCTTAAAATATATATATCAAGAACTCTTGACTATTTTTTTAATAAATGTGAGAAGTTAAACATTGAAAATAAGCTATAATTTGTGTATTTTTGTGGCTCTGTATTTTTCAAAAAGATCTTGACTCACTGATCACAAAGGGACAGATGCTCTACTCTGCTAAACAAAATTTGAATATAAAAGTTGCTAAACCCATTCGAACTTCAACTAATTGTTGGGTATTACTAGAATAGAAATCTGTGGTGCTTCCTTTCTTTTTGTTGAAAATACATGTACAACAGGACATTTTAAAATTGACGCTTCACAAGTGGTGCAGAAATGCCCTAGATTTATAGATATTGGAGGTAAGGCTGTTTAGAGTCTAAGTCTGTAAGTCTTTAGGTTTTGAATACAAAAGTTTCAGTCACAGTAATTTGCCAATGCCTTTACTGAATAATGGTGGTCAATAAAATGGTGACTCGAAAGGAGCCCTGTCACAGGGAGCCCATAGACATGGGCTTACAGACATGAAATCTATAATCAAATTTGATGTAAGAGCATTTCAATAAACAAGGTTTTTGTGACTATACTGAGTTCGTATTTTGTACAATTGAACATGGTTACCAAATTGACATCGGTAATGTCTCAATCAATTCCAAGCATGACCATCCCCTCCACGGGCATTTGACGGGCGCGCTTGGAATTGATTGAGACATAACCAATGTAAAATAGAAGGGCACAATGTTTGAGCTGTTGGCTTTGGTATAATAAACATGATGACTATCTAGCCTAATTCCATTTAGTAAGAGAAACCTTGCAGTTGTTTAATAATAGTAAACTGATCATCAAGCAAAGTAATGAAAAAGGAAACACTGCTTATGTTTTGCAATTTTTTTAGAGTGCTTCATTTTCCATTACTGTCATATATATATTTATAAAGCCTAGATCAAACGAGGATGAAAGTGGTTGAGAACTTCTTCCTTTTGTTTTGGCATAAACTCTCATATCAGATCATGCACTCAATATGTAGCGTCATGAAATTTTTAATAGGTGGAACAAAAGTTCGAGACTCGTCGACTCTCATCCTCGTTTGATTTAGTGTTCACAAATAGCAAGAATTTTACATAGACTAAAATATATTAATATGTGTACCACATGAAGATGAATGACTAACTGTGCTGTGGATACCCGTTAACGTTCCATTCTCCAAAATTGAAAGCGATGATCAGTTTACCTAGGTTGATCTTGTAGATGAACGCAAAATCCTTCACGTCAGAAACAAGAACTGAGACTTTACGTCCCTTACGTGCACCAGCAAGACTTCTCTTGAAATAGGTAGCTACTTCTTCCCCAGGCAATCCAGGTAGCAAAGCCAACAGCTCATTCACAAGTCGAATGGATGTGAAAGAAATCACTTCCGCCTTCCTGTTGTTGCTTTGGAAACAGAAAGGTTCCGTGAATCCCTCCATACCCCTCACCAACTTCGACAGGAAGGAAAATAATTCGTAGGGGATGTCTGACTTCCACGTAATGGGGATGACGAATACTACGTCGTCCGCCGAGCCGATGGTGAATAGCTTTGAGCCACAACCTTGACTCCTGTCTAAAAATGCTGCCCGGACAAATGCAATATTTTGCGAGCATTGTTACTGCCCAACGACCGTGTTGATTTTTGCTGAGCTCGAACAACGGGGTTAACTGCTCCACACCCATAGCCACAAAAAAATCTAGATCAACGCCGTCGTTTTTATCGACTAACTGCAGTAGGGTATGGTAGGCGAAATGATGCAATATTCAACAACATATATTTACATTCAACAAATTACATTCACATTCAACAAAATACTTTCACATTCAACAAATTACTTTCACATTCAACAAATTGTATTCACATTCAACAAATTCAACAAATTGTATTCAACAAATTGTATTCACATTCAACAAATTGTATTCACATTCAACAAATTACGTTCACATTCAACAAATTGTATTTAACAAATTAAATTTCATTGTCAACAAATCCCAGACGGCTTTGCGCGCTGGCTACCTCCCGCGCCAGAGAAAGAATATGGCGGATGCTCTTCGAGAAGAAATTCGAGCGTGTATACGAGAAGAATTGCAAAGAAGTGAAAGGAGTGCTGGCAGCTCAATTAATAATCAGAGCTTAGTAGAAAGAACTCGGTCCTTAATTGAAGCATCTGCATCTTCACCGTCTGAAACTCTGAGCAGTGCCAGTAATGAACGTCCAAGAAATACCAACAAACCGAAGGTGGGTTCTTATAATAAACGACCAGTACCGGGCCATCCTCTGCGATTTACGGGGGAAAAAGTAAAACAAACAGAAAGCAAAAAAGCGACACCGCAAATAGTACCCAAAACCGTCTATCTCATTGATGAAGTAGACTGTACAAATGCTGAAGGAGATTATAGTTTGACTGAATCTATGATATTGATAAAAGGGAGAATGTGATTTGAATTCCACTTATTCTGAAGATAATATTCGTTCAGAACTTATTGACTTGTTTAAAGCAAAGTTTCCGCTTTTACAAAAAAATGACTTCGACTTTGTAAGGCGTGAACGAAACAGCATCACAACTCCTCTTGTTAAAGCTGGCCATCAGTGGGACTTTAAACACGTAAAATACTTGTGTGGACAGGGAAAACTTTATGTAAGACTAAATGTAAGCAAAGACATACTAGTTGGTGGTGAGGAAACTGAAGAAGAAGATTCTTTTGAAGGTAAGCCTGGTGAAGAAAGCTGTGGTGAACCGAGGAAAGAAAAAGCTGTGGGTAATGTTGGTCCTATGCCACCTATCATTCACATAAGTGATAACCATCAACTTCAGCGGGATCATCATTCCTTGATGAAAGTCTAGCTTCCCTAACAGCAATATTTCCTGAAGAAGATCCAGATATAGCAAGAGATACCTTAATTAGATATGAAGATTTAGAGTTGGCAGCAGAAGCCCTTAGTGAGAAAGCTGGGGTGATGTCATCTGAAGCAGAAAGTTGTAATGAATCAGTTGCACAAGTACTGAAAAGGCTAAAGAGTGGAATGGAGGGTTATGGCAGTGCAGAGAAGTTAAAAGTTGACGAAGAAGATTTAGCTGTTGACTTTTTTCAGTATTACAAGAATGGAGAATTTAATCCAAAGGTTCCTATAAAGATCCAGCTAAAAGGTCAACCAGCTATTGACTCTGGGGGTGTCTTGAGACAGTCCTTTAACACGATTTTTGCACAGATTGCCAGAAACGAATTTCTTGGATTAAGGCTGTTTACTGGTCCTTGTCACCGGCTAACACCTGCATATAGCAGTGAGAGCATACTGACTGGAGTTTTTGAAATACTTGGAAAGATGATTAGCCACAGCTTAGTACAGAATGGTCCTGGATTTCCTTACTTTGCTCCAGCAGTTTATTCATACATTTCCACAGGAAATTTGGCAGAAGCTATAACCAAAGTTTCAGTTGTTGATATTGCAGATCCTGATCTTGTTGAATTTGTTGAAAAGGTTAGTTTTCCTAATGCTGTATCTTGTATTTAAGTTTCATGTTATTGTAGCCTTAGAGAAACTGTAGAATATAGTGCCACATTTTAACACTCTTGTATGCTAACCCAACTCACTACCAAGCTCACTCTTGGGTTAAGTGGGATTATCTGGGTTATACCTAACTTGAAAAACACTCCAATCTCAATAGTGATTAATTTCGTCTACCACCTGTCTTATACACTAACTTAACCCACTATGGGCGCATTGTGTAAAGTTTTAATCTAAAGTTCAAAAGTGGAATTACAATACATTATGCAGTTTAGCAATATTGTTTTCTGTCCAGATATCATTCTGTACATTTCTTGATATAGGTACAGTAATAGGCCATTTGCACAATGATGTGAAATGGTGTTGGGTGACTACAACTACCAGAATACTTTTCCAGTATTCTAGGGTTTCAGCTAAAAGGGATCACTCAAAGGACCTGTCCAGTCCTTTCGTAGCTTTTCCAAAATATGTCATCAAATATGTTTTCCCAGAAAGCTATAGTGTAAACCAGATATCTGATTACTGACCCACTGAAACTTGATGACAAATTTGGAAAAAACATATTTGATATATTTTGAAAAAGCCACAAAAGGACTGAACGGGTCCTTTTGAGTCATGCCTTTTAGCCAAAACCCTAGAATACTGGAAAAGCATTCTGGTAGTTGTAGTCACCCAATGTCATCGTACATCATGCAAACGGTCTATTGCTCATTGGTCATGCACCCTTCTATATACTGTAGTAACTGTACAGTACTAGGTTTAAATGGAGAATTGATGTGCACAGGTTTCCATATTTTCTTGAAAATGTTGTCCAAATTACTCAGTACTGTTACCATAATATATAAATTGCTTCCTGTGGAGTATTTATAGGTGATACTCATCCAGTACTCTACTGTTAAAAACAGTAACAGAAAACAGTAGCTCAATCTCAATTTTATTACATTAAACAACTTTTTAATTTTCCCATATGTATCAAGTTTCTAATATCCAAAGCATTTGTTTTCTATTTCTTTTATAAAATTAGGACAAAAAGATGTGCCACATGATGTATTTGCATACAATGTAGCCCAATGCAAACACAGTGTTGAGGCAATCACAGCATGTGTACTGTAAGAAACAACTTATGCACAGTGTACAGTATTTAATACATATAATTTTCATAAAGACAAATAAATTCATACAAAATTTTAATTTAAATTTTTATAGATTATGGATGCACCAGCTACTATGATTTCTGAGGTGGCAATAGAGCCTTCCTTCATTAACCTTTTACAGGAATGTGGTGATACCCGCACTTTAACTGTAAGTGTTATTTAATACTGGTATACAGTAGTAGAAACAATTAAATAAAAACAGATTAACACTTTATAGTTCATTGGCCACTTTAAGAATTTTATTCTGGCGAATGCCAGACGATTTTATTCAGCACATGGGAAGGTCTTGGGCTATAAAGGGTTAAATAATATTTTGAATTCATTAAATGTTTTTAATGACTTTGGGTATGATTTTTAGCTGTCGTACAACTCGAAAACTTTAACACATATTTTAAAATTATGTTCTACAGTACGTGGTTGGTGTACGTGTACCATGAGTCTAGAATGAAATTTGTGGGTACTAGCCAGAATAAAATTAAAAACAGACAGAAGGAATACTATCTGCTGTAACTTGTCAGTTTTTAATTGACATAATAATTTATGCCTAACCTATATTGTTCATGTAGTTGTCATTTTGTATGTATGATATGCAAAACGTTTTTGGTCCTCCCTCCCACCTTTCTTTGTATGCAAAGAAGCAATACAAATTACATTGTATGTCAAAATTACAATGGACAATCCCGACATACTGTATGTTTTTGAAACCCCAACAACCCTCTCCCTTTCCCCTCCTTTTCCCCCTGACTCCCTTCCCTCCTCCCTTTCCCGGCCTCCCATTTGCTGTGCACTACTACATGTACAAATTGAATGGCTTCCAACAGGAGTCACTCTGCTGAATAAAATCACTTAGTGTTACCTGGAAAGGGGAAATCTAATGGGTGAAGTGTTAAAACCTGTCTCAATTAACTTTGAAAATTAAAATGGGTATTACACTTTTATTATTATAGCACAACACAATATATAAAACTGCACAACACAATTATAAAACACAAAGCAGCAATGGACTAACTTCGAAAAGGGCTGTCAACCCTTGGATTACTTCATGAAATGGAAAGAGACCCAAACAAATTTGAGAAGTTGTTTGTGCATAAAGAAGAAAGCATTTCTTCCACGTATGTGAAGGGCCTACTAAAGATAGAAGAGGCATCCAAGGATAAAATCCAGGTGCAAATGTTGTATAAGTTCATTGAAAATGCTGATCAGAAAGAGCTGGCTACCTTCTTGGCATTTCTAACTGGTAGTTCAACCAGTACTGGGTCATTCTTGAATGGTTGTATTAAAGTATCCATTGAGAACATTCAAGGATTTTTTGCCTCCACATGTATGTTAGAATTAAATCTTCTTTCCCATATTGAAAGTTATTCTCACTTTGAAAACAGCATTAGGGCAGTTTTACAAGGAACCAAATTTACAACAATTTAGCTTGTTGTTGATATCACAGTTCTCTATGACAATCAAGTAATCAACTACAGTACATACTGTAAGTTACATGTAGATTTGCTGTTACAGTTGTTTTATTTTTAGAACATTAATTTTACTGCTACAAAGTAAGAGGACTTACATTTCCTATCAAAAGGTTGGCATCTTTACTAAGTTTTTTAGGTAACAATAACTCTTTGTTCAGTATTAAAGTTTAAAAATTTTAATATTTAGTTCCTTTTACAGTATTTGAAGCACGGCAAATAGATGCTTGCAAGTTTTTATGACAAGTATACTAGTTTCCTGTTGATAGTCATTGTGATTGGTGTGCTGCAGCCATACTGAGCGAGTGTTTGTAGTTTTACCTAGTGTATAGCCTCCTTGCTTTAGCAACTAACCATTGGGATTTTCATTTGGGGTACTCCCCCAATATGGAATGCAATCATATTTATGTATATATATATATATATATATATATATATATATATATATATATATATATATATATATATATATATATATATATATATATATATATATTTATAAAATAGGTTGCGTCTTACGCATGCTGTGATTGGGCAATTACCGTGTTTATATCAGGCTATGTAAACACGGTTGTGATGTCATGGCACATTTTTTAGCCTTATTTCATACAAAAAAAAAGAAAATGGATGCCCTGTGTTTATATAACGTGATGCAAACACTCGAGTGAGTTGGGAGAATTCGAAAGTACTTATCTAAACCCTCGCCTACAGCTGTTTGCATGTGTATATATGTATATATACTGTATTTATATATATATATATATATATATATATATATATATATATATATGAGCACTCTGTGAAGTTGCCGTGGGTACCTATTAGCGATAATGCAACGCTCACTACCCTTGTGGAAGTTTGAGCACTCTGGGCCCATGCGCACTTCACGCTATCTGAATGTATTTCACCGATGCTCTCCCACATGCGGTTGTCACCGACGATCGCATGTGTATAAGTAATTGGTGAAATTCATTCAGATTGTTCCAAGCTACACTGATGAGCTGTTGTACAGCGAAACACCGTGTCTGTAGATTGAACTATGTATGCTCCTTCACTTCGGTGTTGTTGAGCACTCTGTGAAGTTGCCGTGGGTACCTATTAGCGATAATGCAACGCTCACTACCCTTGTGGAAGTTTGAGCACTCTGGGCCCATGCGCACTTCACGCTATCTGAATGTATTTCACCGATGCTTTCCCAGATGCGGTTGTCACCGACGATCGCATGTGTATAAGTAATTGGTGAAATTCATTCAGATTGTTCCAAGCTACAGCGAAACACCGTGTCTGCTCCTTCACTTCGGTGTTGTTGAGCACTCTGTGAAGTTGCCGTGGGTACCTATTAGCGATAATGCAACGCTCACTACCCTTGTGGAAGTTTGAGCACTCTGGGCCCATGCGCACTTCACGCTATCTGAATGTATTTCACCGATGCTTTCCCACATGCGGTTGTCACCGACGATCGCATGTGTATAAGTAATTGGTGAAATTCATTCAGATTGTTCCAAGCTACACTGATGAGCTGTTGTACAGCGAAACACCGTGTCTGTAGATTGAACTATGTAGATATATATATATATATATATATATATATATATATATATATACACATATATATATACACATATATACACATATATATATACACATATATACACATACACATATATACACATACACATATATACACATACACATACATACATACATACATACATACATATATATATATATAAGTGAGTTTTGGTTCACGAAATGTTAGAGAGTGCTCAATACCATATATAGATAGAGCAAAATACAAAGTATAAAGTATAGTTTTACCTTAAAGTCTTCGCTACCAGAGGTTTCACCCTAAACGGGATCATCAGGCGACTGAAAAATATCGGTTAGTGGGCTGCTTAAATGCGTTAGTTGGGGCGTGGGTGTGGGCGTCGAAACGTCCGGCGGATTCATTTGGAGCGTGGGTGTGGGCGTCGAAACGTTGCGCGCATTCCTTTGATTGTTTAGGTTGTTGATCCGAAATCTATTTTTGTGCCGACACGTCGAAACTATTTCTGATCTTTTGTTTAGTAAGAGTTGTTTGTCTGCCTTCATGATGAAAAGTTTTTCGTCCAAACATAAATTGCATCTTTTTGATCCTCCCGTGTAAGAAATTGAGTGTTTTAGTATAGACCAGGTTATGTCGAAACTTTGGGTTTTTTCTTTTAGATTCCAAATGTATTTCGAAAGTTCCGTCTCATTTGAATACTTTTTATTCTGGAAAGATTTAGTATAGTTACGATATCGCTCTTTAAATGTACTTGCTGTCATGCCAATGTATTGCTTAGCGATGTTCGTGTTGCTTATGGAAATAGATGCCTTGTATACTATGTTGTTTGTCATGCATTGCCCACGTAGGGGGCAATTGTCCTTAATCCTGCAATTGCAACTGCTTGTAACTATGCTTCTTGGCTTGCTTTTCCTGATTGTGCGTGAATTATGTTTCGTGATGATGGACTTGACGTTGTTCATGCAACTATAGCTAATCTTGACTGTGTTTCTGTTAAAAAGTTTGTGAAGCTTGTGTCCTGGTGGAAAGTGCTTGTCAATAAGGCTAAGAAAATTGCGTCCTATGTTTGTTTTGACATTTTTGTTAAATGGAGGGTTAAACCAGATGATATTGCGGTGTCTATTTCTGCGTGTTTGCTGTGGTGTTTCTTGTGTGTAGTTTAGCTCATGGTTGAAATTGCTGCGCCTTAATGCATCTTGGTAAATTGGTGCGGTTTCATGGAATGTCCGCTCGTCAGACGAGAGGAGGGAAATGCGCTTGTTGATTGATGTAGGTAGCTGTCTATATATGGTATTGAGCACTCTCTAACATTTCGTGAACCAAAACTCACTTATATTCGCACCCGTATACCGGTTGTGCACTCTTGTTTACGTAGTTTTGTAGTTTTATAGTATTATACCTTAAAAATGCGAAAATTTCGGTTTGACCATTCACTGAAAAACATTCCAATACCACCACAAGATGCTTATTTGAAAGATTTGATCGAAAAAATTGAAAGCGTAATAAAACGTATGAGATGGAAAGCTCACTTTTTTCTTAATGGTGATAGAAACCCGTCAAAAAAGAACCATTTCGGACTGCCTTCTAACAAAACACCTCCCACTATTTTGGATATTAAACCTTTCGAAGACGACTTAATAAAACTCATTGAAAACACCAAATTTCGGCATACGAGCAATCCATTTCAGGAATCTTTGGCAAACGATTTGAAGAAAATTAATTCGTCACCTAATATTTTTGTTTTCGCCGACAAAACTAGAAACATTTATGAAACCTCGCTCGACACATACAACAATCTTTTGCATGACAATATAACAAAAACATATAAACATGGATCAGAGGGCACCATAGAACAGATAGACAATGAACTGAAACACATTTCGAATAACTTGGGAATTGGCGACCGTAATGAACACATGAAAAAACGCGAAACATTTATTTCGCTCAAAGATCATCAGGATAATTTCGAAAACAACCCAACATGCCGATTAATTAATCCTGCTAAAAGTGAGTCCGGAAAGCTCAGCAAAGTAATTCTTGATAAAATCAACTCTAAGTTAAGGAACATTTTGAACGTAAATCAATGGAGAAACACACAACATACCTTCATTTCGTTTGACATTGTTAATTTCTACCCTTCAATTTCAGTAGACCTTCTGGACCAAGCATTATCTTGGGCCAGAAATTTGGCTATCATTACCGAAAGTGACATTTCAATAATAAAACACGCTAGAAAATCGCTCCTTTTCAACAACGAAAAACCGTGGATAAAAAAAGACAGCAACAGTTTATTTGATGTTACCATGGGTAGCTATGACGGCGCAGAAGTATGCGAACTAGTAGGCCTTTTCATTCTAAACGACCTAGGGAAAAAGTTTGGCAACCAAAATATTGGCCTATATAGAGACGACGGATTGGCAGTACTAAAAAATAAGACCGCACGATTGGCAGACAAAACAAGAAAAGATCTTCACAAAAGTTTCGAACAGTTTGGCTTAAAAATCACGGCAGAAGCAAATTTAATTTCAGTAAACTTTTTAGACGTTACTTTCGACCTAAGCAATGGAAAATACAAACCTTTTCGAAAGCCCAATGACGATCCATTATACATAAACAAGCAATCAAACCACCCACCAAGCATATTAAGACAGCTACCTACATCAATCAACAAGCGCATTTCCCTCCTCTCGTCTGACGAGCGGACATTCCATGAAACCGCACCAATTTACCAAGATGCATTAAGGCGCAGCAATTTCAACCATGAGCTAAACTACACACAAGAAACACCACAGCAAACACGCAGAAATAGACACCGCAATATCATCTGGTTTAACCCTCCATTTAACAAAAATGTCAAAACAAACATAGGACGCAATTTTCTTAGCCTTATTGACAAGCACTTTCCACCAGGACACAAGCTTCACAAACTTTTTAACAGAAACACAGTCAAGATTAGCTATAGTTGCATGAACAACGTCAAGTCCATCATCACGAAACATAATTCACGCACAATCAGGAAAAGCAAGCCACGAAGCATAGTTACAAGCAGTTGCAATTGCAGGATTAAGGACAATTGCCCCCTACGTGGGCAATGCATGACAAACAACATAGTATACAAGGCATCTATTTCCATAAGCAACACGAACATCGCTAAGCAATACATTGGCATGACAGCAAGTACATTTAAAGAGCGATATCGTAACCATACTAAATCTTTCCAGAATAAAAAGTATTCAAATGAGACGGAACTTTCGAAATACATTTGGAATCTAAAAGAAAAAACCCAAAGTTTCGACATAACCTGGTCTATACTAAAACACTCAATTTCTTACACGGGAGGATAAAAAAGATGCAATTTATGTTTGGACGAAAAACTTTTCATCATGAAGGCAGACAAACAACTCTTACTAAACAAAAGATCAGAAATAGTTTCGACGTGTCGGCACAAAAATAGATTTCGACGCCCACACCCACGCTCCAAATGAATCCGCCGGACGTTTCGACGCCCACACCCACGCCCCAACTAACGCATTTAAGCAGCCCACTAACCGATATTTTTCAGTCGCCTGATGATCCCGTTTAGGGTGAAACCTCTGGTAGCGAAGACTTTAAGGTAAAACTATACTTTATACTTTATATATATATATATATATATATACATATATACATATATACATATATACATATATACATATATACATATATACATATATACATATATACATATATACATATATACATATATACATATATACATATATACATATATACATATATACATATATACATATATACATATATACATATATACATATATACATATATACATATATACATATATACATATATACATATATACATATATACATATATACATATATACATATATACATATATACATATATACATATATACATATATACATATATACATATATATATATATATATATATATATATATATATATATATACATATATATATATATATATATACATACATATATGTATATATATATATATATATATGTATGTATATATATGTATATATGTATATATGTATGTATATATGTATATGTATATATGTGTATATATATATATATATATATATATATATATATATATATATATATATATATATATATATATATATATATATATATATATATATATATATAATTCATTAATATGAATTTAGGAAAATCTAGGGAGCACTCAGAGCCTGTATAATTCCACCAGCAGGTATTACATGTACTTATTAGGGAATGTTTAGAAGAAGGGAATCGAGTAAGCTATAGAACTAACCAGCCTAGCTTATCAGACCAGCACATGTATAATTAAAATGTTTGTGGCCTGAAAATAACTTTACCAAGGGTGTCTGACAAAGTGTCATGTACCCAAGTTTCAGCTACTGTATGTTGTGAATAATAGAGTTGGCATATATAATGATGCAATCAAACATTTTTTTATTAATTTATATTCTTTCTACCATGCTACTTGAAGAGGCTTACAGACCAATTTTTTTGAAATTTATTTTCAAAGAAAACAAGTTTAATACATACTGTAAGAATCAGTTCAATAGTTTTTGAGACCTTTGTGACAGGCAGACAGACAGGTAAAAAGTAAAAATTACAAATCAAAGGAAATTGATTTTATTGTAAATTCAATCACCAATAATCAAATCATTCCAAGAGCTTGCTCATAAATGTCAATACCAAAATTGTCTAAATATTGTAGAGGGTTGATGTTATGTGTGATGTCTAACAGTACATCATCAACATCAACAATAGACAATCCATTATCAATAGGTGTTGGTGCACCAGGATCATAACCATACCATTCTAGGTCATCAACTTGTTCACTTGCAATAGATACATCAACAGCACCAGTACGTCCTCGATTTCGAATGTCTACAATTCCATTTGTCCACATTTGAACAGGAGACCAGTTACGTTCTGTTCGCATGGGATGATGATTCCAAGCATGTACAAAACTTTCGATTGCTTTGTTTATTCTTGGTAGATATACAAAATGTAGAATAAACATATGTATTCTGTTCCCACGTTGAAGAATTCCATATTGCTCCATTGTCTGAAATGTATAGTAAAATGTATGACATACGTTGCAGAAGACATCCCTCCACAGACGTTCGATGCGCTGGTTATGTACTGAAGATGCTGCAATGTAACTTCCCCTGTTGGGACCTCTGGCCTCCTCCATTACTTGCCAAACTTCAACATTCTCTCCACCAAGATCAGTTCTCACCTTCGATGGCCAGTGGTATTGTTCTGTAGCTGAGAGAAAAATATTTTTTACTGTACAGGTTTTGTTGTTTGTAGAGCAGTGAAGAAACACAATAAGCCTGGAAAAGCCATCAATGGCACCATGGATGACAAAACCCCAGTTGATTAGGCTATGATGACCATCCAGGTGCCACAAGCTATTTGGCCCAGGTACAGAATAAGTTCTCCTTGATACAGCCACAGCCCATCTCAAACGAACGTTAGAGGGATCCACTCGGCCTATACTAGCTCTTATACGATCCCGCTGAGCTCTGAAACCAAGAGATCGGAGGTAACCACTGGTCATGGAAAACCCCACTAAGGAACCATGTTGCTGCATAAAGTATCTAACATGACCGTCAAGCTCTTCGTTAGTCAACTGAGAAAACCCTGTGACCTCTTCTATTCCATATTCAATAACCCTTCTTCTGATAGTCCATCTTGAAACGAGCAGCATATCTGAAATGTCCTTCCATTTGAAACCAAGTGAACGAAGTTCCAACACAACATTCTCATTTACGTCTAATTTTGGTCTTCCGCGCAATCCTGTACGTATTGTCGACGGTTTCTCTAAGGAATAGATGGCTAAACTTGTACATTGGGTGTTCGATGAAAGCGATCTGCTCCAGTTTAAAAAAAGCAAACGAAAGTTACCTGCTAGTTCTTCGAGAAATCTGTGACAGGATCCAGAAGCCAATGGTAATGCTTGATTTAAGGCTAAAACTGCATATTCTAAACGTGCAAGCAGATTTTCTCTTACCGAAATATTTGTTGTATAAGATTGTTGTTCATAATCATCGAGAATAGACAAAAGAGAGCGAAAAAACTGCTCCCATTTCTCTGTTGACGTCTCAGCTTCCCTTTCGCTTTCCGCCATGTTGGGACGAACCGTCGACCATCGCCCGCAAGCAACTATGGGATTTGTTGACAAAAATAATAAATTTATCGAACGTAAATAAATGTGCGTTGTTGAATGTGAATGCAATTTGTTGAATACAATTTGTTGAATGTGAAAGTAATTTGTTGAATGTGAATACAATTTGTTGAATACAATTTGTTGAATGTGAAAGTAATTTGTTGAATGTGAATACAATTTGTTGAATGTGAATGTAATTTGTTGAATGTGAAAGTAATTTGTTGAATGTAAATATATGTTGTTGAATATTGCACCATTTCGCCTTTCATTTTTTTCTCTTTCTCATTTTCGGCTTTTGAGTCATTAAAAATATCTTGTTCGAGGACTTCGTCTCTTGTCATTTTCGAATTACGCGCCGCCGCCATTTTGGCTTTTCCGGTCAACTATGTACATTGTTACGAGAAACCGCTGAACGCAATGCATGGCGACCTCTGGCGATTTCGAGGGCATTTGTGCCAAGCGTGATATTAGTAAATTGTTGGATGTAAGTAAAGGTGGAGGTATATAAGTAATGTATTTTGTGTTAATGCATGTCAACTATCTTGTGTATCTTAAGCATATCAATGCAGGCTTAAATATGCCTTAATCATTTGGTATGTTTGTGTACAAGCTATTGACATCTATAGTAATAAGTATTAAATAGCTGAGTAGCTGAGTTGTTGAGGGAAAATGTTCGTATGAGAATGTCAGTAGTGTCTTGGATGTAGGAGGGTTTGCGGGGGATGGGCAATGGATAGGCTATACGGGAAAATAATGGCTCAAAGTCAAACTGCAAAGTAATTTGCTCTCTTTGACTATAAGCTTTACACCTGGCGTTTAGGAATGTCGTTGTTCGTCACAGTAAAACTACACAATGTAGCGAGCCTGGATGAGCTCTCCTTTCGCTACGGGGTTATCACAATTTTTTTATAAGTTTGAGTGTAGTTAATGGGAACCACAAAGGAGTTTTAGTCATGTAATGTATTGTTAGAAGGGAATTTGAATAAAAAGCGCAATTAGCCTCCGGCTATGTTGCATATGAAAAGGTGGATAGTCATTGTCCTCAGGGGTAGTTGTGGGATTATGTAGGCATATTAGTAAATTGTTGGATGTAATTTTTTATACGTTAAAGTGTAGTTAATGGGAACCACAAAAGAGTTTTAGTTGTGTAATTTTGAAAACCGAGGGAGAGATTAGAAGGGAATTTGAATAATAAGCGCAATTAGCCTCTGGCTATTTTGCGTATGAAAAAGTGACGCGGAACCGCTGTTGGACATGCAGTGTATATATCATGCTTAAGAATCATGTGAAAAAAGAGTAACGATAAAAGATTTGTAACGTATAAGTAAAGTGCAATCAGGATCTTAGGACACAACCCTGGACGCACGTTTCGACCTTCTGAATTGGTCTCATCAGCAGGGATTTGGGGTTGGAAGTCGATGTGATTAAGTAAATAGTTAGACAAGAATAATAACATAATAACCATAATGGAGATAAAGTGAGTGCTTACCGAACTTGTTGCTTGCTTTCTTATGGAATCCAACGCGTCTCAGCATCACGGGTTGGGCAGTAGAATGTAAAAGTTGTCCTTGTCACAGTGGTATAGCGTAGCCAAGAAAATAAATTGTGCTCCTCTATCGTAAGTCTTCGGATGCGCAATGAGGGCGTACGTATGTAATTGCAGGGTTAAGAGGGTTAAGTGTGTTGCGTCATTCGTTACCAGGTTGTAGCTAAAGGCGTGCATGTTTACGTAGGAGTTTAGAGGGTAGTGGGGATAGGGGTAATCGTAGGGTCATGTAGGGATAACCATCTGTTAGTGAAAGGATTAATGGTTGATGAAGTGGTTATGAAAGTATATTTGACAAAATGAGAGTAAGGGCGTCATAAGACGTAAGTGTTGCAAGTAGATTGTATTTTGGTATATAATTGAAATCGACTGAGGTAACAAGAAGGTGCAAAATTAATTAAGTAAACCATTATATTTACAGCGAAGTGTGGATATAGGTAGCATTAAAACCAAGTATTGGCGACTTATATTAATATTAACAGAATTAAAATTAAAATTGAATGACATGGTTGAAGTTACTATCCATCATAATGTGTCTGTTTTAGCGAAATAATGTTAATGTGTGTGTGTGAATTGTTTGAGAAGAAGAGTGATTGTAAGGTAGAAGGGTGGGGTGACTTGTTATCGAAGAGGAAATATATTGCATAATGGCCAAGTTGGCGAATATTGTAACCAAACAGAACAAGTAGTGGGTGGGTGGTTTGTAGGGAAGATAAGGGTCAAGGACAAGGTAGAATTGGTGTTACTGTGATGGTGTACAATTGTAATTAGAGTGACAGAGGTAATTGCTGTCAATTATAAGTATGGAGTGATTAGGGATAAAGAGAAGACTGTGTGAATGAAAATAGACCGACATAAAAAAGGGAGGTACTGGGAGGTTAAGGTGTAAAAGGGTATAGAGCAGGTGGGGTTGGTTGAAAATTATATCATGATTGTATTGCTGTATCGGTAGTGGAAAGGGTGTGTAGTACGAGTGGTAGTGGAATTGTAGATGTGTGGTTCACATATTATAAGGAGGTGAAAGGTTGTTTGTGAGGGAATAGTGGTATAGGTGAAGGGTATGTGAATGTAGAAATAATGGTAATGGTGTGGATAAGTAAGTAAAAGGGAAAGGAGTGATTATGATGGACAGATAACAAAAGTGTACTTAAGTCATAAGATAATTTATCATTATTAGAGGAAGTTAATATCATATGTTGATAGAACTCATTGAAGTTACTCATCGACAAGTTATTAAAAGTTGTAAGATAAGTTATAAGACTGATAGTGATCCCTTCCAGAGTATATGTAGATAGTTCTTCCAGGCTGTTTGTAATGATTAGTTCTTCCAGGATGCTATTAAATAGTTCTTGCAGGTTATTAATTTTGTAAATATTTCTTCCAGGGTGTTTGAGAATAGTGGTTTATGTTCTACATAGTGACTCGTACTGTAGGTGATCCATGTCTCATTTCCTCTGATGTTGATGGGAGGTTGGATATAGTTGTCCTTGAGAGACTTGAAGACAGTAGCTTGGGCAAGGTTAAACTGTACGTTCCACATTGGGTGGTACTGGTTCTTATTGTAGTGGTAGACTGATCACAGAGCATTTGGACAATTGACCAAGGTTAGTGTAGTAGTAGGGGTTATATTGTGTCATTTTCAGGAGTAGAGTTGGTTTTTAGTTTGGCACGTACAAGAGAGTCTTCGAGGTTTTTGTTTTTTTGATATGCCACTATTGGAGCTTCTGGCCATAGAATGCTCAATGTGCAATCGTTCTCAATTAGGTGCTAATGTTTACGTAAAATTTGTCCTATGTGTGTAGTGTTAGTGTTGTAAGGGGTGGGGAAAATGGGGCTATTAATGGATTTGTCAGGTTTGTCTTTGTGTAGTATGTCATGTTGTGAGTGTTGTGTGACTCGTTGGAATGCTTTGCAAATGGTGTCGCGTTTGTACCCCTGTTAATTAATATAACAGAAAGATTGTTGAGTCGTTTTTGTAGTAGTTCGTCATCTGTAATGATACGTCGATATCTGAGTGCTTGGCTGTAGATTATGCCTTCTTTGCAAGTGGGTGGGTGAAAGGAATCATTGTGAAGAAGTAGAGTCCTGTCTGTAGGTTTGGTATAGAGGTCAGAACGAAGTTGATTGTCTTGGTTGATGTAAATAGTAGTGTCAAGGAAGTTAACTGATTTGTGATAGTAGTCGTAGTCAAATTTGATGGTTGGGTGGAATGTGTTGAGATAGTCGAAGAATTGTAGAAGTGCTTCAATTCCATGCGTCCACAAAGCAAAAATGTCATCAATGAATCTTATCCATTCAATTGGAGTAAGACCATCAGGTGCATCAATGAGCATTTGATTTTCCAGGACTGACATGAAAATGTTAGCATAAGTAGGGGCCATTGGGGAACCATGGCTGTGCCATGTATTTGTAAGTAGTAGTCATTGTTGAAGGAGAAAAAGTTATTGTTCAGTATAAGTGAAAGTGTGTTGGTGATGTGGTCTATGTTGATGTCGGAAGTATAGTTGTATTCTTTAAGCATATCAATGCAGGCTTGAATGCCTTCATCATTTGGTATGTTAGTGTACAAACGTTTGACATCTATGGTGATGAGTATAAGTCCAGTAGGTGAGTTGTTGTTAAGGGAGAAAATACGTTTGAGGAAGTCAGTGGTGTCTTTGATGTGGGAGGGTATGTGGTTCAAAAGTGGTTTGAGGAGGCGATCAGCATACTGTGAGAGTCCTACTGTAGGGCCCCCACAACCTGAAATAATGGGTCTACCTGGGATGTTGGGTTTGTGTATTTTGGGGAGAAGGTAAAGTGTTGGTATGTTAGTGTTTTTTGTGGGAGGAGGTATTTGCGTGTTGTGTCATCAATGAGTTGGTCGTTGTGCATAAATGTGACCAAGGCTCTGATTTGTTGTTGTATTTGTTGTGTGAGGTCATTTGGTATTTTCTGGTAGTGGTTCGTGTTGTTGAGTTGTTTGTAGGCTTCAATAAGATAGTCCATTTTTGGCCAGATGACAATGGCTCCACCTTTTCACCAGTTCAGTGATAGAGTTGGATTCACTTGTTGATATGTTGTGTTTGAGAGGGTTGTGTGATTGGTTTTAAGGTCATAGTAAACTTGTGA
Organism: Paragorgia papillata; assembly: GCA_035771165.1. Classification (NCBI taxonomy): domain Eukaryota; kingdom Metazoa; phylum Cnidaria; class Anthozoa; order Scleralcyonacea; family Coralliidae; genus Paragorgia; species Paragorgia papillata. The sequence goes on from JAWNZC010000038.1 coordinate 218,213, forward strand.
GATGTATTCAAGCAGGTTGGGGTTGTCAGGAGTTGGTGGAGTAGATTGAGTTGGGGTTTTAAATGGGTGTCGTGTTGTGCTATTGTTTCCAAAGATATATTTGGTGTACATGTTGCGTCTGTACTTGAGAAAGGAGTTGTAGATGGTGTTGTAGTGTGTAGGTTTAGGAGTGGGAAAAAATTTGAGTCCTTTGGATAGAAGGTTGGTAATCGATTTGGGTAGTGGTTCATTAGAGAGGTTTACTACACTATTGTTGATGAGGTGGTTATGCACTTGTTTTTGTAATTTGAGTTTGTTGTTGTATCTGTTGTTGTAGTGGTTACGTTTGCCTTTCATGTATTTATAGTAAGTGATTTTTTTTTGGTAGTAAGTGGTATGTTGGGTTGCTATCGGGGTGGGTTGTGTATGTGTTTGTGGATAAAATCCTGAATTCCTTGTTCAACAAGTGAGGTTATGGCTGGTGTTATGTTGCCATGTACAGTGTATGTACAGTGTAGGCACAATTGTTGGGACAATTCTACGGACGAAGAGCTATTTTATGTTCAGTTTTTGGAATTTTCTAGATAAACACATTGTTAATATTATTAATTTCTGACACCCTAGTATGGTACAAGTAGGTACAGTATGTTTACACACTGATTTTTCCTTAGGATTGTCCTACTAATATATGCAATTTTCTTTTCGAGAATGTACATTGTACACCAGACCACAAAATTGCTAGTCATTAATCCATTCAGCAGAAGAAGGGGGCTGGCTGAGGTGGAACTTGACAGGAATGGGTTAAAATCTGGCATGCAAATTGAAAATTATAGTCGACCCTGTGTAGTCATGGGTCAACTGCAGTACGAAATTTAGGAAAAACATTGCTTACGTGCTCCCAAAACTCTCTAGCTGCTCTGTGAGTGCTTCTTGACATGTGAAACATACCCTGTACCCACATCTGCATTGGTGTTTTCCCCTGCTCTGATGATAAGCCATGGTGATTCCATCCACATGAAAAGTCTGAAAGGTGCTTTTTAATACGTAGAATGAACACAAAGTGAAGGCAAGATAAATGCACATCATTGTTTATGTCCAGAATCCCACTTTCCTCCATATGTCTGAAAAGCCAATAGTACTTAAACAAACAAGAATAGTAGACATCTCGCCACAAACGTTCAATCCGCTGGTTATGAACACTTTTACCAGTGATACGGCTTCCATGGCCCTCTCCTCTTGCAGGATGATTGAGCATATACCTTGCAATGTCAACATTTTCAACACCTTGATCTGACCGCACTCGGCTTGGGAGACCAAAGTTTCCAACTGCAATGTGAAATTCGCTTAAAGCTGTATTAGCTCGATTATTATTGTGGCAAGAAAGGTACACAATTGCACGGGAATATCCAACAGTACAGTACAGTGCAGTACAGTACAGTACAGTACAGTACAGTACAGTACAGTACAGTGCAGTGCAGTACAGTGCAGTACAGTACAGTACAGTACAGTACAGTACAGTACAGTACAGTACAGTAATTACTACTGGTAATTATGGCATATTTAGAAATATTAGTTTAATGTTGGGAGCTACTATCCTCTTCCACTCTTTTGACAGATGAACTATCCAGCCAGACAGTAAATTATTTCAAATCAAAATATAGTAAGGTTTGAGTACTGCCAAAATTATTAAAAGTAGTTTTCCAACATTTTGAGTGAAGGGCCTTTGCTTGAAACTTTAGAAAGCTACGTTCAATAATTTCGACAGTCCTCAAACCTTATTATATTTCGATTTATATTTGAACACTGCCTATACATAGCACACTACTTTTATGTCACTGTTTATTATTACGCATGACAAAATTACTACATTCTGATTGATTGAGAGGAGTACAATTATTTTATTAATTGCACTGCTCCCAAGGCCCTGGGAACGATGTTGACAATAAAATTAAAAATAGCGGCCAATTCTGCAATGGAAAGTTTTCACATTTCCAACGACTTGTTGTACACTATGAACTAAAATTTCCATGTAAATATTTTGAATGAGTACGGAGAACACCCAGAGTGAAAATGTTGCTTGTCAAGTAATGAAACAAGATGTTTTTAAAGGCGCGAGTGAGTACGAAGCGTACGTGTGATAACGTGTCGTAATTTTGTCATGCATATAATAAATGAGTAATCATAATTACTTGTACTCGCTATCATATGATTACCTATACTTAGTAAATTATTTCAGTATCTAAGTGATACTATAAATGATTGCATGTATTGAGAGTATAAATGACAGAAAATTATTTTGTGTCAGTATACATGTGTTGGTATAAGAATGTTAGAGATTTACAATTCCTACCTCTCAAACACCAAATTTATTACACCTACATACATTAACCAGGGGGGAGAGTTCCCTAATAGGAACGATTTCGGCCCCTTATTCACTGGAGCAAATTAGAAATCCCTTAGCGATCAGTCTAAGAAAAATCGCATTTGACCGTGAAATATACGCTGTGCTCTGACAGTTAGTTGATACTGAAAACAAAAACAATGTTAACATTTTTATGAGGAAGTGTGTCAAAGACCCCCCTGGCACTTTAATAGTTTCTCCCTTGGGGAACTTTAATAATATCGCGCAGACAATTCCAGACAGTACAGTGAATATGGAAAATTAACCACCTACTGTACCTTATAAGTTTATGATTAGTATCGATATGCCAGAGCGCATTTGGACCACTAACTGCGTACGCTCTTCGATGAATAATCTGGAGTTGCAATGATCGCATGATAACTCCCTCGACATCAACCCTTCGTAGACATTCCATCACGCGCCTCTCTGGAAGACGATGCCCTCGTGCACGCAATATTCCTTGTACCATTCTATATCCACTTTGCACAAAGTCTTTCTTTATGTCACTAACAATCGCATCAAGTTGTTCATCAGTAAGAGGGGAGAAATTCGCAGAGCTTGAAAATCCAAAGCCTTTAAATCTTCTGCTGACAGTGGCCTCGCTCACTCCTAGCATAACAGCCATTTCAGTAGCTTTGAAGCCGTATCCAAGAAAATACTGCAACTGTTCCTTGCTAATCATGTATCGAGGCCGTCCTCGATCACCAGTGAGTATAATTTCCATTTGAAAATCCACATTATCTTCATTCTGCAATTGATTTACTATCAAATGTTTCACTTCGGAAATGTTAGAAAATACCCGATCATCAATTTCTACCACTCGTGCACTAAGCGACAGAATATGTTCTATCCTGTCAAGTTTGAAGAAAATATAATCTAGCTCTGACTTATTAGACTGTAAATTATAAACACCTCATTTCTGTCCCACATCCTGTAACATACATAGAATATTTTCTTTAATCACGTCCGAGTCCATCTTGTACTATACAGTAGTGCTGAATGAATCTGTATATTTTGACGGTCAGCGGTTGTGAGAAAAAGACCTTACAGTTAGATTACTTAAAGTACTGACGTCATCAAGTGTGCAAGTCAGCTGATCTTCAAGTGTACAAGTCTGATCGTCAAGTGTGCAAGTCTGATCGTCAGGTGTGCAAGATGTGATCGTCAGGTGTGCAACACACGCCTATTGATCAATACGTATGCACACCCATTGATATGGTCTGCACACCCATTGAATACGTATTGCACACCCATTGATATGGTCTGCACACCCATTGAATACGTATTGCACACCCATTGATATGGTCTGCACACCCATTGAATACGTATTGCACACCCATTGATATGGTCTGCACACCCATTGATATTATTGACAGGAAAACTGCTTCATAAAAGGCAACCCATTTATGTGCATGATGAAAGCTAGTGGACCTATTCTGCTACCTTGTGGTACACCACCACCGACAACAACTCTATCAGATATTTCCTTTCCATATTTGGTAACTTGGGATCTCCCACTCAAATATGACGCAAGCCAACTCAGCAATGCCAGCCGAATACCAATGTTATTACAATTCTCCAAAAGAATATTGTGATCTATTAGATCAAAAGCTTTTCGAAAATCCAGAAAAACAATTCTAATAACTTTTATTTCTAATAAGTTTGTTGACTTTTTTCCGCCAAACTGACGGATTACAATCATATGTTGGTCTAATCTTTTCGTTGTAAAATTTTTCTTTTTCTTTACGAATCTCCGCTTTTATTTGATTTCTCAATAATTTAAAAATGGCAGTCTTCCCTTGTTTGTATACTTTATCCTTTTTACGCATAAGCCCTTTTATTTTTGCAGTTATAAAGAATTTATCATCCTGATGTAATTTGATTGTTTTTTTCCGGGAAATAGTTCACAATCATATTTTGGGTTACTTTAAGAAACTCCTCAACTTTTGCATCGGTTGAGTCCAAAGTGATAACAGACGACCAATCATATTGATTTAAAGATTCGTTAAATTGTTGTAGCGCGAAGGACTTCATTGGTCGTACTTTGATTTTCTTTATAATGTTCTCTCGTGGAGCTTGAGTTTTTGACTTCCAAACAATTAAGTTGTGGTCTGATGATGATATTGGAGCTAAGATTTCCGGGTGTTCAAAGTTGGAACTTATATTTGTAAAAATTAAATCTAGCATGTTCGTATTCCTTGTTGGTTTTTTAATAACTTGTTTAAGATCGCAATCTTTAGTAAGATATTTCGGACTAAAACCGTTGCTAGTTGGATTAAAATCACCCGCTACGATAAGTGCTGTATTATAATTTTCCGTAGTTAAAATGTCGTAGCATGATTGGAAATATTCATAAAAATTTTCTAAGACATCAGGCGTGATAGACGGTGGAAGATAGACACAAGCCATAGCAATCCTAGTAATAGATCTGGGTAGCCACTTCGGGCGTAACGTCAACCATAAACATTCGAAAGATTGGTGGCTGAAATCATTGCGAATTTTCACTGGAAATTTTTCATTAACGTAAATTGCAACGCCACCACCCCTACCGGAAATTCTGTCTTTTCGAAAACAATTTAAGCCAGAAATGTAAATTGCCTCATTAGGAATGTTTTCTGTTAACCATGTTTCTGTAACAAATATAATATCAGAGTTATATTTGTCAATCTGGATTGCCAGTTCATTAATTTTGTTGAAAATTGACCTTGCGTTCAATAGCATAACGTTCGGGAGCGCCCTTGAGGTTGTAGGAATCGATTTTGTGTTATTGTTAGATATATCAACACATATAAAATTTTGCGGGCAACTTTGTCTATTTGGGAATCTTGACTACGACTTTGACCTCGGGGAGATGGCCACTTCAATCGAATAGGTAGGAAAAATTAAACTTTACGATCTATTGCTCTGAAAGGAAAGGTTAGGGGAAAGAGAAGATTGTCAAAGTTGATTTTTGAGGTTTTGAGCCATATTATTGCCCAGGAAGAAGCCCCCTTTCTCATTCAAACTCGCTTCTTTGTGGCACATTGCTAAAATATTTGTGTTGTTGATATACTTTATACCAAACTTACTACAAATGACTCTAACTTCTTGGTTGAAATAAGGAATACGTGATCCGTTGCTTCCGGTTACCGCAATGCAGCCAGAAATTGAAATCTTTGTTTCCGGCAACAACACTTTTATTTCGCTCAACATCTTCTGCATCTCATGTGTTGTACTCTTTACAGAATGATTAATAATGTTATTTGAGCCGATATGCAAGACTAACGCTTTGGTTTGATGACGATCAACAATACTTCTGATAGCAGGGATAACGTCTTCAATTTTGGCCTTTGGTATTGTCTTGCAGAAAACTTTTTCCCCGACTACATTGGATATACTCGAAGGTTTGAAATTGAATAATCACCCACAACCACGACAGCCGTTTTTTTCTTTCCATCATTGGTTTGAGTAGACCGACTGCTAGGAACCTTTTTTAGTATTTCTTCTATATGTGTTTGATAGCTGATCATTAGACCTTTCCACATATCTTAAACGATGTTTCATTCTGTATTCATTATTCTGATCTTCAAATGTTTTAGGTTTGTCGACTATTATTTCATGGTTGCGTACTGCAGCAGACATTTCTTGGGACACAGAAGAGGTTACTCGGTTATGCTTTAACCTATATTCATGAATTTGTTTAGAAAAGGTAGAGGCTGTATTATTATTAGGTTTGTTGCTGGATTTTGTTGTAGATTTTGTTTGCGGTATCTCTGCCTCCGGTGAATGAGAAATCAGTGATCCTGAACTCCTAACGGCGGGGCATGTGTTTTCATCAATACCTTGTGTTTGAGTGGAAATGACTCTCTTGGAATTTTTCGCTTCGAGTTTGTTTTGGAGAGATTTTAAGGTTAGGGACATTTCACCAAGATTTTCATTCATGTTTTTAACTTCTTCTTTACCACTTTGTAAGACATTATGCAAAGAGGTACAGCACTCCCTAAGGCTGTCAAGCTTCGTGTTAAACGATTTATGGTAATCACCGTCTTCACTTATATTCTTATTCATTCTTGAGTCCTTTGTAATATCCAGAAGCTCTTGGCGTAGTTCGGCAATACTTTCCTCGTTTGTTTTCATACGTCTGTTAAGCTGTGATTCTATAATCACTAGATCCAACTTAGTTCCTTCGACTTCAGGTACAATCTCGTTACATCGACAATGATCAAGGACAGTGGTCTCCATTTTGGTCGCACTTACAGATGAGTTGTTGACATTTTGTAGATAGTTCTCATCAATTAGCGAAAGCAATGTCTGCATGGTTGACTTTGCGGCATCCCCACCGACAACAAGATATTTTTTATTCTTTAACTATGACAATGTTAACTTTTCTCCGGTAAATAGCTTCTTTTCACCGCCAGGTGAAGACCACTCGCCGTTAGACTTTAGCTCATTCTGAACGAAATTTTTCAGGGACTGGTAATCTCCAGTCCAAGATATCTTCAAGTTTGATACGAAGGAAACATTACCCTTAGGATCTTCAATTTGTTGATTACTATTAGCTGGAGTTTTTTTTCAAGACTGGAAGCAGGGAGAGTGCCAGATATGTCTGATCCTTGACCTGCTATACTATCCGCCATCTTGCACGATGCAAGATTATTGATTACTGAGGGCTTGGAAGTTCTTGACTGTCCGGTGTATCCGTAGTCAAGTCAATAAAGGGATTTTCTTCTATGCCCAATTTCTGCAATAGAAAGCAATACTTGTAAAAAATAAAGACTGCAGTTCAAGCTGTATGTATAGCATATTGCAGTTATCGTTGTGTATATTTTAGTCACAGTAAAAATAAAACGAAATTAATTTTACAAATACTAAAGTGTTTTTTTTCTCCTTTCCGTATGTACATGAAAAACACATTTCATCACTAACATCTCCACTATCTCGAAGACGTAAGATTGCTCAGTGGCATGCTCTGTATCTTTTAATATATATGACGATTTTACTAAAGTCAACTTGATTTATATTTTTTATAATCCAATTTGAAGTATACTCTTAGCCTACAAACGCCCATGGAACTCGATGGCAGCCAATTTCTGTGCCCTACATATTTTAGAACGGTTGAATCTGTATTTAACATTTCGAACGTCGGCGTTACGTCACATCACTATTTAGAAGTATACCAACCTTTTAGTATTTTAGATTCGTATGTAACGTACCTTCTTGTCGGCGATCTCCTCTGCTACGTTTATCACACTCACTGATCGTGAAGCTGGTTTTGTCTTGCGTTTCTTCCTGAGGGAAAGACCCTTATGAAACACTTTGTGATAATCTGGCTTAGTGATTTTTAATTTTTTCTTTTCAGGACTTCCTCTGAGGAAAATACCTTCTGCTTTCGGACAACACGTACGAAGTTTTGCTTGAAGATTGTCAACGATAGTTACTGCCTCTTGGAGAACGTTTACATCTTCCACCACATAAGAAACATCCCTCAATCCGGATACTTTATCCTGAAATTGTCTCTTTAGTTTGGCATGAACTGACAACTCGGGTGGGGTGAAGGAGTTTTATGTGCCTGCTGTACATTCTGGTGTCACTGATTCAGCTTGTGGGCTTTCTGGAAGAATGGGGGGATCTTTCAGGCGTTCGCTAGATTTAGACAATTGGCCGTGAGCAATTTCATTCATGGGTAGATGATCTGTGTCAAGGGTGATGAAGACACTGTTTCGATAGGCGTCTGGTAAATTGGAAAATTGCCATTCGGAAACGAAATTGAAGATGGCAAAGAAATGCTTGCACAGGAAACCACTCTGTCTCCAAGATTCGCATGCGAATCTCGTATGAGGCGCCATGTGTAAAAAAATTATATAGCGAATTTTAACCTTCAATTTTCCATGGTTTACAAATAAGCAAACCATATCATTGATTCTTTGTAAATAATCATTTACACAAGTATTGATTGTTTGTAAAGAAGCAATGTACTCAAAATGCTTATTTGTAAATAATCAAGTAGCAAGGAATGTTTCTATATAAACAATCAAAGTTGTGCAAATGCTTATTTATAAACAAGCATTTTACCGAAAATGATTGTTTAGAATCGAGTATTGCTTATATGTAAATAATCATTTCTATGGTTTATCGCTCATTTGCAAATAAGCAAACTTGCGCGAATGCTTGTTTACAAACAAGCATTTTTAAATAAGCACTTTGCTGCAATGCGCAACTTCTATGCGCGATGACATATATATGGTGGCCCATTGTTCTCATAGCGAATTCAATACAAACAATTGTAGGACACAAGAAAAACATAACTAAAAATATATTTTCAACAATAAAAACAGTTTATTAAAATAAAATTAAAATTATAAAAATAAAATATATATAAAATAAAAAATTAAATGAAAAATAAAATCAAAATAAATAAATAAATAAACATTAACAAAAATTAAAAAAAAAAAAAAAAAAAAAAAAAAAAAAAAGGAAAAAACTGAACATGCGGTTTTTATTTTGAAATTGAAAATTCGATGTTATCAATGTGGCCCAGTGTTCTCATAGCAAAATGAAATATAAAATAAAATGTCAGTCTGGCCCAGCGTTCTCATAGCCAGTGTTATTACGGTGTCAGCGGTATATATATACACCACTGACCCATATATACATATATATGGTGTGAGAATTTTAAAACCATCACAAATTCATCACAAGTCCAACGTGCCGAGAAATCAAAACTGGCCATGACCACCATAAATGTTTTAATACCTGACATTGTGAGTCCTGACCGGTGTATTTATATTTATAATATAAGATAGTATTGTTGTATATGGTGTTTATATGGCGGTCCGAATTCGAAATTCAGAATGGGAAAATGACGACAACTTGAGAGATGATCTTCAGCAGTATGTGCTAGAGAACCTTAGTCGCAGAGAGGTTCTGGACTACGCTGAAAGGGATTTATCCGCAGTATGCATGGAGTTTGGCAACGCTCAGTCGAAGGCTAAAGCATTTTGGCATCAAGTATGTAAACTACGATACTGATTTGCAGGAAGTTGAAACGGTCGTTCGCGAAGAGAATAATGGACCAGGCCAACTGCTCGGTTACAGATCGATGCACAAAAAAATACGCGAGCAACACAAACTGGCCGTACCACGAGGTTTGGTCTATGATATGATGACTTTAGTCGACCCAGAAGCTTTGGAGCGCCGGGGAAACGTTGGGAAGAAAAAACGGCATAGAGGTGCCACAGGAACATTTACTTCATTGGTAAGAGATACAGCACTTCTTAACAGTTTATTAAACGTTATTAGTAGACGATAGAATTAATGTTAGATTCTCTGTCGCCATGTCGTATTATTAAATATTTATACAACAACGTGACTTCTATGTGGATTTTCATTGGTTGTTGACCATGATATCTTTAAGTAAATCTTAAATTAAATTACATCTATATCAAGAACTGTACTGTACTGTATATGTTTCTGTTGCACCTCAGGGACCTAACCACACACATTCAGGGGATGGTCATGATAAGCTCATGGATTTCATGAGAGACACCTTTCCCCTGGCAGTTTATCGCTTACAAGATGTCTTCAGTGGCTTTATCTTGTTTTTAAAACTCTGGACCTCAAATTCTGATCCAAAATTAATAGGAAGATGGTATCTGGAACATCTTTACAATACAAGAAGTATGTGTAATTGTATTGACATTTATTATGTGTCTTTACCCATTACTTTTCATCCAATTGATGGTTTGTAATTGATGCATCGAGACTCAAAAGACAATTTTATGATGTGGTTGTCAATTAATCCCAGAGTTAATATAAATTTACCATAATAAATTAGACTGTTAGTAATTATATAGTAAATTTTTCATGATTTTCTAAAAATCATGAAAACGTTTCTTTTTATGATGATTGCTTGTGACTAATAATTTATTTTGTTTTATTATTTTTTTGCAAAAAGTGATAAGTAATCATATTAGATTGGACAAGGGAACTGAGACTGGTCATATGGCAACGAGTCATTCCTTCTTAAGACAGGATCATGGGGATGATACAAATCATGAGGACACAGTTCATTATGGCCCTTCTACTAATAACAAGGTAAAGCAATTTCAACAAGTCAGGAAATGTTCACAACATTTCCTGTTTAATTTCTCACCACAAGTGCCACCCCAACTAACCAAATGCATAGTGGGTTAAAGAATAGGTTACCATGATAGCATTGTTGTTGGTAAAACAATAGTCTGGATTACAGAACAAAAGACATACAATTGGAAGTTGAAATACCACATTCATCTTCAGTTGGATACTGTTATGACATACTACTGTAGATCAGGCAGGTGTGTACCAGAATATGGGGTGGGGACATACCTTCTCCCACACAAAAAAATTGCAAAATAACATCACATTTTAAGATAATTTTATATAGTTTGTTGGACCACACCTCTAACTGCTCCACCATTGGTAAAGTCCCCCCCCCCCTTGCAATTCAGAATGATTTAAGTTCTACATATATACAATACTGTTGGGTATATCAAATATCCAGTTTATTTTAGTATAAAATGTTTTTTTCACATTGAAAGGTGGTGGCGTGAATTGCATAGCCGTTTGGAAAAGTACTTCAAGCGACAGTTAAGAATGTTGTTGGAGCAGGGTCACTATGATTCAAACAACCAAACTGACAGGTTAGGTACAATTGATTAAAGGATAGCCTCCCTTATAAATGTAGGTTGTTAAAAATGTTCTATCTTTCATTTTCAAATGTACTTAAATTCTAAGAGTACCATACATAATATTGTGTACTAACCTTTGTGTTTTGTTAAACATACATTTTTAATGCTTTTTTTAACAGAAGCTTATTGGCATTTATCCTAGTAATACAAAAAGAAATGGACATCTTCAGGCAAACCATCTGGAATTCACACAGAGTTAGAAGTCAGAAAAATGCAAAAATGCCCAAAGGAGTACCAAATCATTTGTATTCCTTCCCAGAAAACTATGGTGCGGAAGAATGTGGTATGCATATTCCTTGATGTATTACATATACTGTTTATTATAATATAGTATTAAAGTGTGCTCTCTTATACATGTAGTATCTTTTAACCAATCACAAAAACAGGATCTGTGCTCCAGACAGGGTTTGAACCTGCAACATTCTAATGACTGTCATTAGAATGTTGCAGGTTCAAACCCTGTCTGGAGCTGAGAAATCTTTTCTGAGTGATGATCATCTTGACGAACGTCCACCAAACATCTGTTACTGAACATTACACCAAAATGCAAATGTACCACATGCACTACATGTATACGTGCATGCACAACCTATCATATGTCACATTTGCCAAACCAATTATCTTATACTGTACCTCAGTATAAAGTAACATTAAATGCCATGCAATACATGTACCAAAGTTGTGTGTTGACTGCAAATGTGCTTTTGAAAACAATAATTACGGTAGTACATTATATCATACGACAGGCATCATGGAGCTACATTTGCATAATTATGCAAATGTTTATCCCAAGGTTAACCAGACAGTTTATTATCCATCTTGAGGGTTTTCCAGTTACACAAGAGGCACTTGATGAAGTGTCAGAAATTTCTGGTGTCCTAACTGTGGGAGATGATTATTTGTTGCCTGCTATAAGAGCTGAATGCGAACGTGTCATCCCAGATGTGAATGGTGTAAAGCCTTGTGATGCTGCAGACACATTTTTATTCCTTAAAGCACATTACCGTGAACAATCTTTATAGTGAGCTATTTACAAGACTAGTGTATTTTAATGTGCACAGTTCTCTTAGTCTCAAGACTTTTTACACAGGTGGAAAAAGTATCAAAAATGAGTTGGGTCCAAATTTTCACAGAATTTTATATATACCATTACCTTGTTCCATTGCATGTACTTTTGTCATCACTATTTTTGTTGTTTGCTTTTTCATTTTTGCTTTTTTCATTTCATTTATCTTTTTATAGAGTTGTATTTTATTTTATCAGTTAGTCTGATTATTTTGTACACAGAGCTCTACTGAAAAGCACGATATGGTGATGTAGACCATCTGTATAAAGATTTGAATTATTATTATCATAACACCTGATTTTCTGTCTACATGACATATAAGACAATAACGAATATATTTTGCTTTACACCATGTACATGTACAGTAATTATGTTGTTTTGTCCATGTACAGTAGTCTTACAAATTTTGCTGAACATTTTGAGTCCAAAACCCAGGTTCCCAGAAAACAGACTTTTTCCACCACTGTTATTACATGTAGAATTGGTGGTGGGTAATGTAGACTAGTGTATATTTTACTAGAACAGGATGTCAACATGAAAATTTTAATATTTCAAATATTCACATTTTTAGGAAAAGAAATTATTAGGGTGATTAGTGTAGTCTATTGTTTGCAACATGAACCAATGGAGACAAGGAAGATCGAGGTTCATTCAGAGGGAACTGTAAAAAGGGTTACTGTATTTCCATGCTCAATAGTAAACTATTGAACTGTAACATACTTTATAAAATACTTGCAACTGCAACTAACATTTCCCAAACTTCAACAAGAAATGAACTGTAACAATTTACTTTAACTGTAACAAACTGTAACAATGTACTGTATATACAAGTATACTGTATATACAGTAAAATGTTAGAATATTCACATAAGTGTTTTCATAAACTACTCTAGTTAAAATCCCTGAACAAATTATAAGCCTTTAAATAACACAACCACAGCATTCCAGTTTCTTATTCAGGAAAATACTATTTAAAAAAATATGTTCACTGTTTCTACTCATCAGGCAAACCCATCATTTTACAGAAATCATTGCATGCATGTCCTTGAAGTCTTTCCAAGAACTCTTTTATTCCTACAGATGTGCAATTCCCACAGCAAAAGTATAATTCGTCACTCTCATCATCCATAAGGTTATCTGTGGCAATTTCAGGATCATAGAGATTGTATTTCGATCCTTGAATATCAAGTAGCATGAGCTTCTTCTCTGATGCATGGTAACTGTAGTGCACAAAGCATTGGGCCTTAGCAAACACTTCCTTGTATTCATTGGTAGATCCATCAGCAGGGTCCACACACTTCCCATTATTGTTGACGTACTTTACAAATGAGCCGGGGACATACTCCTCAATGGTTGCAGGCTTGTACGGTGGCCCGTATGTGCAATACACAAAACAGAATGTCAGTACACTTAACAAAATAGCAATACACAACAAAGTTTCTCAATACACAACAAAGTTTCTCAATACACAACAAAATAATTATCAATACACAACGAAATAATTATCAATACACAACGAAATAATTATCAATACACAACGAAATCTTTGCAGCGAAATCCGATACACAACTAAAACGCGACGCAATACAACAACAAGTAACTCGATACACAACGAAGAATCCGTCCAATACACAACGCAATATTCTCAATACACAACACAAAGTTGCATGCGGGAACCTCGGGGATAATAGGGAGCGTGCTACGCTATGACGGCTTATGTACCAGTGTATATATAAATTACCAATTTACCACTACAGTCTGCGAAGTCAAGTAGTTGTGAGTCAGACATGTTTTGTCAATTTTGTGGTCAAGTGATACAAATACACTTTACTTATTGCCCGTTTTGCGGACAGCAGATCGCCGTTGAGGTCGTAAACGAAGAGGAGGTTCCAGTAATGCCAGTAAATGATGAAGAGTGGCCATCTGATGGAGCAACATGTGACGAGGTAATACAACATTATTTCAACCGCAGCTTCTCGTATAAAAATATAATTCAATTCATGTCCAAGTATCATGGCATCAACATTTCATTGCGAACTTTACATACAAAGCTTCGAGAACTTGGCCTACGAAGAAGGAACAAGGAATACAATATGAATTTTGTGCGACAGCGTGTTCAACAGGAGCTTGATGGCCCAGGTAGTTCTGGTGGTTATCGTGCTGTTTGGCACACCTTGCAAACGGAAGGTTATCAAGTTACCAGAGAGGCAATTTGTGTTGTCTTAAAAGAATTAGATCCAGAGGGTGTTCAGGAGAGAAGAGCACGAACGCTCCGCAGATGAGCTTACTACACACCTGGGCCAAACCACTCCTGGCACGTAGACGGGTATGACAAACTTAAACCCTACGGGTTTCCCGTACATGGCTGTATAGATGGGTATAGCCGAAAGATATTATGGCTTAAGGTATCCAGAACAAATAATGATCCTGCAATCACCAGTCAGTTTTACCTTAATGCCGTGAGGAAATATGGTGGTTGCCCAACTATAATGCGAACTGATAACGGAACCGAGAACGTAATTATGGCTGCTATGCAATCATATTTTCGCAGCAGTGGAGATGACCAGTTTGCTGGGGTGAAGGCACACAGATACGGTACATCTCCTGCAAACCAACGCATAGAGTGTTGGTGGTCATTCCTTCGTAAAAACAGATCAAACTGGTGGATAAATCTTTTCAAAGATTTAGTTGAAGCAGGGCATCTCAGTCTGTCAAACCAACTACAAAAAGAATGCTTATGGTTTTGTTTTCAGCAGCTGTTGCAACAAGATTTAACTTCAGTCCAAAGACATTGGAATTCACATTACATCCGAAAATCTCGTTTTGATACTGTAGCTGGTAGACCGGATGAACTTTACTTTCTTCCTGAGAGCTCAGATTCACAAGATTACATCAAAGATATTACAGATGATGCTTTCCAGGAAATGGCTCAGTATTGCCATGATTATCAGGAAGACAGTCTGTTTCAGGAATACTTTCAAGTGATTTCCCAACAGCTTAACTTTGCATCCCCAACATCTTGGAGACAGGCTCTAAATATGTATGATCATCTTTGTCAGAGTGCACAAGACTAAGAATTCCAAAGTAAGTTGTCTTTACAGCAAACTAGCTATGTTGCCAACAATCAACATATCTTTTGGATTTTGAAAATACTGAGAGCAGGATAATTTTTCCCTAAAGATGAACAGCCAGGACAGGCAAGACAGATAGACACCTTTATTTATTATAGTCAGGGTAATCAATCCTTTCAGCAATTACAAGCTGTTTTTCAGGCTGTTTATTGTATTACTGTACTATAAATATAGATCATTAAACAATTAACTTAAGATAATTCACAGAGTTCACCAAAGAAGTTCTCTTTTTACTTAATTAGAATTCCACCCATAAATTTATGTTTATTGCTCCAGCAAAATGTTTCTAGGAAAGCGTGAAGTTCAAAAGAAGAAATTATTTAACAAAAATAAGAAAAACCTGATGGGAAAAGCATGTTAAAAACCTTTAATTAAGTGGCAAATATTGAAAGAAACAAATATTTACATACAAATTTTACCTCTTATACCTAGGAAATCCGAATTAACAGTCCAATTATAACAAAAAAATTCCCCAAAATGTACAATATTTACATTTGTATCAGGTCTGCTACAGTGACAACAATGGTTAGGAGTACAAATTTGAAAAGCAACATTAAACCACAAAATACTCTTCCAGAATACTAAATCTTAAGTTATTTAAATATTAATCTGTGTGCATTAACAAAATATTTGGTGGTGAAAAGTTCTTATAATTAGATATTAAAAGCAATATCCTTCAAATTTTAGTTTTTATTACTTAAGAATTTATTATAAAATATATTAGGAATAAAAAACAATTCAGTAAAATTGTGTTGCATTAGATGAGTAAAATTATAAAAGGAAATGGCCGGCTTGGTGGTTAAAGTGTTAATGTTGCTTTTCACTTTTCACAAAACTGAAGGAACAGCCTTACAAGAAACATATACAGCTATAAAAGTTCTCAAATTTTACTAAATACACCTCCATTCATTAGAGCTGTCAAGAGATGGTGCGAAATGTTGCCCTCAAATGCCTTTTTGCTAACGTACAGATACAATACATTAGAGCATGTTTGGGCTGATGGAATCATTTTCTTTTCATCGTGCACAAATGAAATAGCTGGTTGAGGCTCAAACCCAATGCTGGGGATATTAGTTGTGCCAGTTGTGAAGAGTAGCATATGGCTTGGGGTCAAAATTTTTATGAATTCCCTTTCTTCCACTGTCAACTCTATGTCTTCATCCTCCAAATCCTGCACCAAAGTGCCATCTAGCGAACCAGAACAAAATATAAGTAAATATTGGTCACATGCAATGAAAATGACATTAGATTTAAACATCTGTGAAATGTCCATTTAAATGTCTACAAAAGTAAATAAAATGTGCATTGATTTACAACACTGGTCACTTGTGGCATGGAGATAAATGTCAAGTCGGGAAGACAGGGGGTGTCAAGTCTCAAAATTTGTGAGTGCATGAAAAACATGTTCAAATCATCATGCAGCACAACACCATATGACAACATGTACTGTACCTTCAATAGATTTCAAAAAAGCAATAAATTTGGACATTATTATTTCCTGAGATGCTCGGCGATGATGTCCCACTGGGACAAAGTCCGGTTTTAATATTTTCAGCAATCTCGCAACATTGAGGTTTTCGTCTGAGTTATGCCTGAAAAGGTGATCAGCCATTCCTTTGTGTGAACGCACAAAATCCAAAACCTGAAAGAACAAATAATTATTGAGTGAACATGCCAATTATATTAACTATACACACATGTAAACACCGGGTTACACAAACATGGATTGATCCATGGGTAGGGGGTGCTATTAATTTCATTATTAATTCACAGTACTAATACAAGATAATTGTCATCCATCAAACAAGAAAGCTTTGTTCCTGGCTGCTTGGGAGCACCCCCCATAATCCCTGTGCACAGACACTGACTTGTGTTATAACCAGACACAGTAGTAATGAGTGGTGCCGTGTTTTAGATGAAATGATCAGAATAGTAGACACAAAAGCGACAAAACAATGGACACAAAAATGGTGTTTACAAATTGTGTATAAAAATTAAAAATTAATGTTCTGGCCTTCCGGCTTCGTACCCAAACCCCGGCGCGCTATTAACCTTATAAATCGTAACAAACTAACACACTCACAGGCAGAATATAAAGCGGTGCTAAAATTAGCATAGGCACTGCAATTTACTATCCAATATCAAATTGGTATCCCAAATTCATAAAAAAAAAACACCTAGAAAAATTATGGTAAAATTGCATCAGCAACAGTTACAGGATGTGTATGAGGGAAGACCCATTTCATCAATGCATAGGGCATATAATACAGTATTGACTTAATTTACATAAGGTATAATATTATAACCGGCTATTAAAATCATTAACTAATAACAAAAAGGACTTACATCATAATACATCAGACCTTCAAGGAGCTGATCCAACACAGACTGGCACTTTATGATTACATAGTACTTGCAAATCTCCTGTAGAAATACATCCCTTTTCTCAAGGGGAACAGATGCAGGTAAACAAACCATCAATGTCGAATCGCCATTCACAATCTTCAGTCTGGGTTGTAGCTTCCTTTAACTGCAATTATAAAATTGATCAGCTGCAAGCGTAAGCCAGTTCCTAATATTAAGAGGAAATATCTGACTTCAGACTTGTTCTCAAAGTATTAATGAAAATCCACACTAGTGTTTGGCAAATTTGTGTGAATACTTCTCAAACAATGCCATACGCCATACATAAAGTATTAAGTAAGTTCTTATACCTTGGTCAATGAATTCCTGATGGTTGCATCAGGAACCTCATCTATGCCAGGAAAAGCATTGTCGAACCCACTTTGGATGTACTGGCATATCCCATTGCTGAATAGCCGTGGAGGTTTCCCTCCTTGGACAATCATAGTTGCTAACATCTTGCCAACAACTGCAAATGAGTGACTTTGTACTGCATTAATGTTACACCGTATGACATGGCCCACAGGAGTATCTACAGAAAGTTTAGAAAACATGATTATTAATTTTTTTAATACTCTAGAATTGTAATTATATCTACAACATTTTGTGTGGGAATTAACGAAGCCAACTCTAATACTGGTATGTCATCAGTAGAATAATGTTAAGAGTTACAACTAATCAGTGGCCAAGCTAGCCATGGCATGAACTGGTCATGCTATACTATACTATAGATGCTAATTTGTAATCATTTAGATATTTTGAAAACAATATTATAATTATTTCTAAAGATTTGAATAAATTCACCATTTGAAAATTCATGGCATGACCAGTTGCTATGGCTACTGGCTACTCTCTAGTCTCTCTTTGCCACTGACAACAGTTGAACTAATGTTCTACAGTATTTCTCGGAGTATAAGTCGACCTGGCATATAAGTCGACCCCCTATTTTTAGACCAAAAAATTGTGATTTTTACGATGCCCTGTGTATAAGTCGAGTCCCTCAAATGAAAAAGTTACCAGACACAGAATAGTACTCACAGAAAATTTAATATTATATAATATACACACTAAAATCCTTCAAAGTATCTGCTTTATTTTGGCTTGCTGTTTCCGCCAGTCTCGGACAAGCTTCTCACTAACTCCAAACTGCCATCCAGCAGCAGAGTTGTTTGATTTTTCAGCAAAATCAACAACTTTTAGCTTGAATCGTGCTTCGTAATTTCTTCGTTTAGGAGGCATATCGCGATGTGTTTACACAACAAGCACGAGGTTAAGAATACTTAAATAAAATTCGTCGATGACGTGTGATTCATTAACGCGTGCTGATTGGCCCATTTTCAGATGCATAGAAATACGGTAATTATGCATACTATCATTTAACTTACTTAGTAAAGTACCACTATATTTTGCAATGGTACCAAGAAGCAAGTGAAAAAATTCCCGACGAGGCCCACCGAGGTCAACTGCATCTTCCTCGCCCTCAAAAGCAGCAAAGGTCAATTGCAGCATTCCAGTACTTGCCAGAAATCGCCTTCGCTTAAAGTATTGTTGAGCAGTCTGCCAAACACTTAAACGGCTTACAACCATGCTTCGGGTATCTCCCAGAACTTTGGTTGATGCATACTCTTTAACCAAAGAGATGAAATGCTCATTTGTTAATGCATTTGGGGCAGAACTAGCTTCCACTGCTGGAGGTTCTTCAATAGCATCTTCAAGTTGCTTTAGGCTGTTGTTTATTGCCTGTTGCACAGCTATATTTTCATCAACTCCAACTGGGCTATAGAAAAAGCAATGTTCCAGGTAGTTTATTAGGAACCATAAATTTGTACTTTTATTATACTTGTTGTGAAGAAGAACGCTTTCTAAAGTATATTACATAAAGTAATAAATGCGTTTGTTGGCATTTTGCCGGCCTGGGTGAACTTCAGTATGTGTCTTTACTTTATTCTATTACACCTATTTTGTAAGACAGATTGGATTTGGACTAGGCCCCCGCAGAATGTCCACTCTCCCCCCTCCAGTGGTAGTCCGGCCCTGATCTTCATGCACAAAATACAACATTAATTACATTTGTTTTTCCAGACAAACTACAGTTCTAACAGACTTTGCAATTGGTTTATTATAACAATGACAGACAATAAAATTAAAGAAATGGGGTTTCTAAAGAACGAGTCACACACAATGATCACTTTTGTTTCAGAAAGCCAATCACAAAATACAATTATTTTAGGTAGCGACTTGCTGAATATCGGACCGCGTTCAGAGCATTGAAGTACCAGCAGTTTCTCTCTGATTCCAATTCGCTCTAATAAATCCCGCAAGACGCAGGTTATATGCTCTCAGTATTGATGGCAGATGTAGCAGAAGACTGATAGTATAGTAGGAGAATAGCAGACAAATTCAAATACATTGAATATAACATTTTCAGCAGACAATAGACTGAAAATTATTCGTTGTGCTAATTCCATCCCCCTAGGCCTAGGCTAGCTCCTCGGCTCAGTAGTGTATTAATAGACTATTAAAATAGTATACAGTAATATAGTCTTGACCACCTTGGTTCCACTATAGTCTGGATTCTTGATCCACCCCCGAACCGCCCCCCCCCCCCCCCCACCCGGCGGCGGCAATAATACATACCGGGGGTGGATTTATAATTTAATATATTCTCAAAATTCCACCTTCCAAATTCCTTCCTTTTCGCCTTTCTCGGTAAAAGTATACTTGTATAAATAAAATACTTACAGAAAATCAGCAACGGCGTATTGCGGAAACAGTGGATCCCGTTGTTGGTCTTGTGCATCCCACCCTAGGCCTGTTGTATCACTATCAGTATCAGCCATTGTCAGATCGATTTCATTGACAATTTCATCAATCGGGTCAAAACCATCGCAATTCGGATCGAATAACGGGTCTTCTTCGACATCGCTGAGCCAATGCGTGATCGGTTTAGTACTTTCATGAGTTTCATCGGCTTTCTTGTCGGTCGTAGGGCAGAGATATAGGGTTATTCTGGCATAGTTTTTACCAAGGCCTTCCTTGTACTTTTTTATTGTAAACTCTTCTGAGCTTCCTGGAATGGTTCGCGCCAATCTGCCATCGGGGTACACCAAAACATAACCGCGTTCTCTTGAAAACGTTCTGTCGTAGGATTCCCACTTAGTTAAAGCTTTTTCCAAGGCTTGATCATAATTCCCTTGTTTTAAAAACTTAACAGGGAAACTTTTGCCGCGAAGAGGTTTCACTTCCCCACTCTCGTTAAATTCCATGAGACCGACAGTGATCAAGACTTCGGTATTGTCATCGTTCGGCTTTGCCTTGGATTGCTTTCCTTTTATAATACGAGCTTTCTTGCTTTTGGGTTCGAAGTGTGACCTTCGCTCGCTTTCCTTTTCTTTCATGAACGTCGATAACGACGAAACGACAGGAACAGTCGATCCTCTGTTTTGCACACTAGAGAGGGAATTACAATTACTGCCGCTAGTAGTAGGCCCAGTAGCAACGCTGCCATCGGTCTTTTTCTTCCCACAAGTTGGGCAAAAAATAAAAGAAGCATCCATAGTGTTTCCACAGTACGAACAAAACATTATTTCGGTATTTATTGTATTAAATACAAACTGAAACAACAAGTTGACAGGTCAACTCGTGGTCAGGTCAGCGTTTGATGTAGGGGATATCAAGGATATCGAGCCTCAACATGGATATTCCCTAGTGACACCTCTATTATCCCCGAGGTTCCCGCATGCAACTTTGTGTTGTGTATTGAGAATATTGCGTTGTGTATTGGACGGATTCTTCGTTGTGTATCGAGTTACTTGTTGTTGTATTGCGTCGCCTTTTAGTTGTGTATCGGATTTCGCTGCAAAGATTTCGTTGTGTATTGATAATTATTTCGTTGTGTATTGATAATTATTTTGTTGTGTATTGAGAAACTTTGTTGTGTATTGAGAAACTTTGTTGTGTATTGCTATTTTGTTAAGTGTACTGACATTCTGTTTTGTGTATTGCACATACGGGCCACCGTAGGCTTGCCATTGTATGTAGTGTAGTAACAACGATTATATTTGAAACATTCGCCAAACTCAGTAGGGGCTTTCAAGGCAAAGTTTTTGGCAATACGTCGTGCAACGGCATGCATTTGCACCTGCTTGCGAGTATGGCTTTCAATTGAAGAATTTAATTTGTCTTCAATTGTTTCCACTGCTATGTTGTTATAGGTTTTCACAACCCACTGACCCTGCTGGGTTTCACCAGTTTTGCCATAGGTTGTTGCACGAAATGCATCCCGGAAAGCACCTGAAGAAAACCTTTGGGTTTCCACAAGTACTTCTTGTTCAATTACTTCTTGCCAGTCACGATTTTTCACATCAAATTTCTCGAAGGTTAGCTTTACCTTATTTCTACTTTGTGGTTTGACTAATTTTCCAGCTTTCATCAGTTCAGCTGACACTGAAGCAGGAAATGTCTCCATGATGGGTGTATTTGTTTCTTGGTTAATGTTGCACCTTTGATTCACCTGTGCAGGATGTATTCTGGCTCCACTACTACTACATCTGTATCCTGAGGACACTAATATTTCAGGTTCTATCGATACCACTGGCTGCTCCTCCATTTCTTGCATTACAACAAATCGCACTAGGTAAACCTGCACAACAACAAACAATGATACATGATACTTTCTGATACATGTCATACGGTTAGGGTTATTATTAACAACCTAAAAAAATAAATCTGAAAAAAACACTGCTGACTGCTGCTCGTGTTTTAAAATAAATATTACATACTACCATCAAATGACACAACTTCCTATACGTTAAGTACGACCAATATACGTTTATTAAAGTGAGCGAAGTTTAAATTTATAGCATCCGTACTTACCTTATCCTTTCTGTGCGGGATTTGCGCAATGTTTGAGCATGAAGGACCCTTATTGGAAACGAGTACATCGCATGTACTGGCAGGTAAATTAAAATGAGCAGCACAGGCTTTCTTCAAATTTGCCAAAGAAAGATCTTCAAATTCAAAGTTAACAAATTCTCTTGGTTGAACAGGTCGGTAAGTTTGTTTATTATCCGGCTCTGAAGCTAGCCTTTGGACAATTATTTCGTGAGGTGCATTTCCCTTTTTGTTCTTGGTACGAGTCCCTGCATCAACTTTCGTTCGCTTAGAACCCATTTTGTTGTGTAGTTCGTTCCAAACTGCTTGTCTTTTCATTTTTCAATGTGAAGAAGATCAAGAAATGTGAAGACATCCAAGCACGCCACAGACAAGTTCGCTGACCACAGATATTTCAGGCTACGAGAACGCTGGGCCAGCTGGGCCATCACTTGATTTTGAAATGAATTATAAATGTTGCGATGGCCCAGTGTTCTCATAGCCAGCATTATTACAGGTCTATGGTGGCCGAGGACTGCCATAAGGTTTTTCTTGTTTTTTTAGTTTAATTTTGAAAAAATAAATAAAAAATAATAATTAAATTAAAATTAAATTAAAATAAATCAAAAGTAAATTCAAAATAATTTATAACTAAGTAAAAATTATAATTAATTCAAAATTAAAATAAAAGATAAGTCAAATTAAATCAAAAGTAAAATTAAAACAAATTACTCCGTGGCCGAGGACTGCCATAGACCATAATGCATTGCGAGCTTAAAGTAATGGCGTCGAAGAAAGACTCGTGGCACACGTTCAAGGAGAAAATGAAACAGAAAAGAGGAAAAAAAGAAAGAGCAACTGAGACCAATAAAGGGGTAAATAAAGGAGAGGTGATTTTACGTAATAGCGAATTAGTAATTCAAAGATTGAGCTCTGAAGTCTCGGGTAAGGCCCAAAAATATTGTCGGATTGGTCCACGTGAGTTTGTTGCCTTCGAAGAAGACGAATTAAATATACCTGCAGTAAAGAAGGCATGTGAAACACATTATAAATCATTGACAGCTCAAGGCTTAGAGTGTGATGTACTGGCCGGTGATCAGGGTCCTTCTTGTTCGTCAATAGAACATATTCCCGACCTTAAAATAATCCATGTGAGGTTTATCAAGCGTGAAATAAAGCGTGAAGCGGTTACAAATCCACGACCACTCAAAGATTTGGATAGTGAGAGAGAAAATGCGCGTTTGCTGAGTGAGCCTATTCGCGTAACTGATAGCCCACGAAAGAGAAAAGCAACCAGCAGCCATGGTTCGTCGCCTGGTCCAAAAAAAGCTTTCCCAAAAAGCTTAACTGTGTCACAAATGATAAAACTAGGAAAGTTGATTAAGCCTAGTGGTACATGCAAGACTGTAGTCATTGATATTTTTTTCCTTTGACTTTGACACTTTATCATGGTCTGTGCTTCCCAAGAAAGTTGAATTTACTATTGAAAACAAAGTACTAGGTCAAGGTGGCTTTCGTAAAGCTTTCAAAGCAAGTAGTAGCACACATGGTTTTGATGGTCAGACATGGGTGGTTAAGAGATTTTTAGAAGATGTTATCGACGATATCACAGCAGACCTTGGTCAGTCCATGGAAGATCACACAAAGAAAGTTATTCAAATGCACCAGCTTTCTAAGAATTTTACAGATCAACTTGCAAAAATTGTCAAGGAAAAAAATGTTGGAGAACAGTTTGGGCCAGTACTGCAGTTCAAGGTTGTCTACTTTGGCAAAATGGTGGATACAGGTGAATGTGTCACTGTTGAGCGATATATCGATGGCCAGTTTCAGAAGTATGTTAACAATACTGGAGAACTTTCTGTTCCTAGTGACAACATTTTAGGTCAGAAGGCAGAGTGCTATAGCCCATTTTTCCTATGAAAAATCCAACAACCAGCTGATGGTTCTCGATTTGCAAGGAAGCAACCACATTCTGTATGATCCAGAAATAGCTTCAACCAATCTTCTTGGGGAGGGAGATGAGTACATGTTTTGTGCAGGAAATCTCAGTGTGAATGCAATAGACACATTCCTAAAAAAGCATCAGTGCAACAAGTTCTGCAAACTTATTGGACTAAAATAGTTTGACATAAATTATTAAGGATTAGGAATGCATTGTTGTAATGTAGACATTCGAAACAATTTGTACAAGACATATGTGTGTTTTAAACTTTGAAAAAAACTCATGAGTTAATGAAACAGTGATAGTTTTACTATTTTTATGTTACTATTTTAATGTTACTATTTTGTTGTTACTATTTTGTTGTTACAGGGTACACTTAAAGAATTCATAACAAATGCATTTCAAGGCTCATAAGTTCATAATTACTGTGTACTGTTTTAAAGTAATAAAATGGGGGTGGGGGACATTATCTACAGGTATTTATTAGAGGTACTGTATTCACACTTTTGAAGTGCAAATTATCTTTTTTATCAAACCATGTTACGATGGCTACACACATAAAGTTTCTTGAAAAGTAGAAAATACAATATTTTCATTGGAATAATTCTGTAGATCAAATATTTTTTATGGAAAAATGATATTTTTTTATTTTATGTTTACTCGTTCCTTTAGGAAGGTGTTAATGTGTTGCAACCCACCAGTATTTATGCTCATATTTTTGTGCAGGCTTAATCTACAGCTGGATCTCAGAACCAAGTACACATTCACCTACACCACATACCAGAACCGAGGGTAGTTGGATATGTGGCCAGGCTTTTGGATCTAAAACTTGTATTTTTTTAGTTTTCAAGAAACTGTAGGGAACCAACTTAAGTCAATTTTTGTGGTTGATCACTAATTGACAAAATACTTTTATATTAATAGAACAATGAAGTTAATTAAAAGAACATGTGGATTTCACTCTTTATTTTAAGCTTGCACTCTTTCACTAAGGAATATAAATGCAGTAGCACATTCTGATGGCTCCAAATTAATAGGATCTTGAAGCAACCCTTCACATCTTTCTCTAAAATCAGGATCCAAATAGTCATCATTCACTGCCAAAACACCTGAAAGTTCTGCAACCTCTTTTAGCTGCTGTTCATTAATTTCCCAACCTGCAATGAGAATTTTAATACATTATGTATTTAATTTTTTTTTACAATATTTTTAAATATATTTTCTAAAAGTGGGGAAATGTCCCACACAAGTTTGGTGGGGGTTAAACTGACAAGTACACAATACAGATAAAAATATGCAATTTATTATTACTGGTATATAAATAATTAAGGATGCACATGTATACAATACATGTATAATAAAGATTGACACCTGGGAAAGGATTGTGTAACAGCACATACCACACTCATTTAGGCCATATTTCTCTGGAAAATTGTAAATATGGTTTGGAACCCCATCTGGTAGCACAGTATTCTTCTGTTCCCGTATCCTACGACTGTTCCAAATACCAACAAATACATCAATTTCTTTTTGGATGACAGGAATCATAATATAAGCAAGCAGACACCTACAAAGTTAACTTATTTTAAGCTTTCAACAAATTTTTAACTTATGGTACATACTGATAAAACTATAGCACACAATCTAAAGCAACATTCAAGATTATAGTCTGTAGAAATATTGAAAAGCTAAAGTGTGATGTACTGAGGACTGAGTTTAAAATATCAAATTATAGAGAACAAAATCTACAATAAAAGGTTCTTGCTTAAAATATCAGTGTTTTGTTCTATAACATTTTAGCAATACATACATCACCAAACATGTGTTTGTGCATGACTGCATGTGGTGGCTTGCCACAATGATGAAAATTTTACTCAAGGTAAGAATACATTAACCCAAACACAAGCCTGTACATCTGTAATCATCTATTTTAATAGTGTCTTTACCATCACAAATTACAGTACATTACAGTATACACTGTCTATACAATGCCCTACTGATTAAAGCTTAATAGATTCTCTAGATTAACTTGAATACTTGGTCTATCAAAAGCATATTAGATGAACTTCTCTAAGACAGCTGTTTCATATAAAACAACAACAAAAATGGTTAACTTCGGGTGTTTCATGTAGTTTTTTTTTATATACATAGCTTATGTATATTATACCTGTGTATTTAATTGTGTGGGTCATAGTACCCCTGATCTTTAAGCCAATTTAATGGTTGCTTATAAAACTTTTCGAGTCTTTCATGGAGTTCCTTCCACCATCTTTCTATCTACAGTACATGTAAAATAACATCATAAATATTAGTACATTGTAATTGAAAAAGGCAACAAATTAGAACCACAAAATAAAAAAAGCATAATTTCTTGAATTATACTTGTTCTCCTACCATATGTCAAATTTTCATAATTACAAATACTAACAAATTCATGTAATCATCCCAAGTGATTACTAGGTGTGGTATTTTGTTTATTAATTTATTAACTGACACATTTTTAGTATTGCAACCAAGAGGGGCTGGCCTGGCAAAGGGACAATCGAACCACTGCACCCCCCCCCCCCCCCTCACCATTGGAAGATAAAAAAACAAAAATAGTGAGAAATTAGGAATGAAGCAAAATACAGTAAAACATATTTTATGATCTTCAGAAATCTCTCCTCAAAATGCCATTTTAGAGACCCTAAAATTCAAAATTGTCCTGGGGAGCATGCCCCTTATCCTAGCAGTTCTCATAGCTTCGGTGTCAGCTAACGCAGTTTGATTTGCCCCTCTCATTACAAAATCCTGGTTGTGTGCCAGCACATTTTACCTGGTTAGATGTTGATGGTCCATAAATGACAGTTTCAGCAGGATCCATATCTCCATGTCCTTGGCATAGGTAAGCGTGCATCGTTGCCATAACACCGGTCTCTGTGCCTTTATCAAGCCTTAGTCTACTAGCAATAGTTCTTTTTTCATAGAGATTTTCGAGATAAAAACGACCAATAAGCTTTAGGTCACTGGTACTAACCCAAACTTTAATCCAGACAACTTTGCGACTACATGCATCCATACAGCCGTATACTGCAATGGGGAAGGTACTGTTCTGATACCCCATGAGTTTATCATGGCCATCACAGGAATGCACCCAGTTGGGCCCACGGGATGTAAAATTCCCCTTCTCCTTTTTTGTCTTGAATCCAGGGGTTCTTCTTTCTAATCCATCGGGGTCTTCGTCGTACATGACAGCATGCACCAAGTCCCTAGGCACAGCTACAATCCTGGACAAAACTGTTGGGCTACTTTGCCGATTTTGCCGATTTTCGCATAGTGTCCCAAGCACTTTTGTCCAGGATTGTCTGAAAATCACGAATGAAACAAAATCGAAGAAAAAAACAATTTGGGGGCGGCGATTCTGCGCAGTTTGCTCGAAAATGACATAAATACGCTCCCACATGCATGAACAACAAATTGTTTGTGGGGTATAGAAGGTTTGGTGAATATGCAAATTAAATAGAGCTCCGTGCGGGTGGTACCGGTGCGGGTGGTAACTCTGCAGAGACTCTGCTCCAGTGATCCCTTCCCCATTGAGGGGGTAAGGGGGAGCAGAGATGGGGGCTCTTTTATTAAACTGTATATATTTTGCAATGTTACAAAGTTAAAAAGCTGCGTTTTATTGAAAAATCATAAACTCGCCATTTTCAGACTGTCTGAAAATGACGAATTAAACAAAATCGAAGAAAAAAACAATTTGGCGGCGGCGATTTTGCGCAGTTTGCTCGAAAATGACATAAATACGCTCCCACATGCATGAACAACAAATTGTTTGTGGGGTATAGAAGGTTTGTTGAATATGCAAATTAAATAGAGCTCTCGTGCGGGTGGTACCGGTGCGGGTGGCAACTCTGCAGAGACTCTGCTCCAGTGATCCCTTCCCCATTGAGGGGGTAAGGGGGAGCAGAGATGGGGGCTCTTTTATTAAACTGTATATATTTTGCAATGTTACAAAGTTAAAAAGCTGCGTTTTATTGAAAAATCATAAACTCGCCATTTTCAGACAATCCTGGACAAAACTGTTGGGCCACTTTGCCGATTTTGACGATTTTCGCATAGTGTCCCAAGCACTTTTGTCCAGGATTGTCTGAAAATGACGAATTAAACAAAATCGAAGAAAAAAACAATTTGGGGGCGGCGATTCTGCGCAGTTTGCTCGAAAATGACATAAATACCCTCCCACATGCATGAACAACAAATTGTTTGTGGGGTATAGAAGGTTTGGTGAATATGCAAATTAAATAGAGCTCTCGTGCGGGTGGTACCGGTGCGGGTGGGAACTCTGCAGAGACTCTGCTCCAGTGATCCCTTCCCCATTGAGGGGGTAAGGGGGAGCAGAGATGGGGGCTCTTTTATTAAACTGTATATATTTTGCAATGTTACAAAGTTAAAAAGCTGCGTTTTATTGAAAAATCATAAACTCGCCATTTTCAGACAATCCTGGACAAAACTGTTGGGCCACTTTGCCGATTTTGGCATAGTGTCCCAAGCACTTTTGTCCAGGATTGTCTGAAAATGACGAATTAAACAAAATCGAAGAAAAAAACAATTTGGGGGCGACGATTCTGCGCAGTTTGCTCGAAAATGACATAAATACGCTCCCACATGCATGAACAACAAATTGTTTGTGGGGTATAGAAGGTTTGGTGAATATGCAAATTAAATAGAGCTCTCGTGCGGGTGGTACCGGTGCGGGTGGTAACTCTGCAGAGACTCTGCTCCAGTGATCCCTTCCCCATTGAGGGGGTAAGGGGGAGCAGAGATGGGGGCTCTTTTATTAAACTGTATATATTTTGCAATGTTACAAAGTTAAAAAGCTGCGTTTTATTGAAAAATCATAAACTCGCCATTTTCAGACAATCCTGGACAAAACTGTTGGGCCACTTTGCCGATTTTGCCGATTTTCGCATAGTGTCCCAAGCACTTTTGTCCAGGATTGTCTGAAAATGACGAATTAAACAAAATCGAAGAAAAAAACAATTTGGGGGGGCGATTCTGCGCAGTTTGCTCGAAAATGACATAAATACGCTCCCACATGCATGAACAACAAATTGTTTGTGGGGTATAGAAGGTTTGGTGAATATGCAAATTAAATAGAGCTCTCGTGCGGGTGGTACCGGTGCGGGTGGGAACTCTGCAGAGACTCTGCTCCAGTGATCCCTTCCCCATTGAGGGGGTAAGGGGGAGCAGAGATGGGGGCTCTTTTATTAAACTGTATATATTTTGCAATGTTACAAAGTTAAAAAGCTGCGTTTTATTGAAAAATCATAAACTCGCCATTTTCAGACAATCCTGGACAAAACTGTTGGGCCACTTTGCCGATTTTGGCATAGTGTCCCAAGCACTTTTGTCCAGGATTGTCTGAAAATGACGAATTAAACAAAATCGAAGAAAAAAACAATTTGGGGGCGGCGATTCTGCGCAGTTTGCTCGAAAATGACATAAATACCCTCCCACATGCATGAACAACAAATTGTTTGTGGGGTATAGAAGGTTTGGTGAATATGCAAATTAAATAGAGCTCTCGTGCGGGTGGTACCGGTGCGGGTGGGAACTCTGCAGAGACTCTGCTCCAGTGATCCCTTCCCCATTGAGGGGGTAAGGGGGAGCAGAGATGGGGGCTCTTTTATTAAACTGTATATATTTTGCAATGTTACAAAGTTAAAAAGCTGCGTTTTATTGAAAAATCATAAACTCGCCATTTTCAGACAATCCTGGACAAAACTGTTGGGCCACTTTGCCGATTTTGCCGATTTTCGCATAGTGTCCCAAGCACTTTTGTCCAGGATTGTCTGAAAATGACGAATTAAACAAAATCGAAGAAAAAAACAATTTGGGGGCGGCGATTCTGCGCAGTTTGCTCGAAAATGACATAAATACGCTCCCACATGCATGAACAACAAATTGTTTGTGGGGTATAGAAGGTTTGGTGAATATGCAAATTAAATAGAGCTCTCGTGCGGGTGGTACCGGTGCGGGTGGTAACTCTGCAGAGACTCTGCTCCAGTGATCCCTTCCCCATTGAGGGGGTAAGGGGGAGCAGAGATGGGGGCTCTTTTATTAAACTGTATATATTTTGCAATGTTACAAAGTTAAAAAGCTGCGTTTTATTGAAAAATCATAAACTCGCCATTTTCAGACAATCCTGGACAAAACTGTTGGGCCACTTTGCCGATTTTGCCGATTTTCGCATAGTGTCCCAAGCACTTTTGTCCAGGATTGTCTGAAAATGACGAATTAAACAAAATCGAAGAAAAAAACAATTTGGGGGGGCGATTCTGCGCAGTTTGCTCGAAAATGACATAAATACGCTCCCACATGCATGAACAACAAATTGTTTGTGGGGTATAGAAGGTTTGGTGAATATGCAAATTAAATAGAGCTCTCGTGCGGGTGGTACCGGTGCGGGTGGGAACTCTGCAGAGACTCTGCTCCAGTGATCCCTTCCCCATTGAGGGGGTAAGGGGGAGCAGAGATGGGGGCTCTTTTATTAAACTGTATATATTTTGCAATGTTACAAAGTTAAAAAGCTGCGTTTTATTGAAAAATCATAAACTCGCCATTTTCAGACAATCCTGGACAAAACTGTTGGGCCACTTTGCCGATTTTGGCATAGTGTCCCAAGCACTTTTGTCCAGGATTGTCTGAAAATGACGAATTAAACAAAATCGAAGAAAAAAACAATTTGGGGGCGGCGATTCTGCGCAGTTTGCTCGAAAATGACATAAATACCCTCCCACATGCATGAACAACAAATTGTTTGTGGGGTATAGAAGGTTTGGTGAATATGCAAATTAAATAGAGCTCTCGTGCGGGTGGTACCGGTGCGGGTGGGAACTCTGCAGAGACTCTGCTCCAGTGATCCCTTCCCCATTGAGGGGGTAAGGGGGAGCAGAGATGGGGGCTCTTTTATTAAACTGTATATATTTTGCAATGTTACAAAGTTAAAAAGCTGCGTTTTATTGAAAAATCATAAACTCGCCATTTTCAGACAATCCTGGACAAAACTGTTGGGCCACTTTGCCGATTTTGCCGATTTTCGCATAGTGTCCCAAGCACTTTTGTCCAGGATTGTCTGAAAATGACGAATTAAACAAAATCGAAGAAAAAAACAATTTGGGGGCGGCGATTCTGCGCAGTTTGCTCGAAAATGACATAAATACGCTCCCACATGCATGAACAACAAATTGTTTGTGGGGTATAGAAGGTTTGGTGAATATGCAAATTAAATAGAGCTCTCGTGCGGGTGGTACCGGTGCGGGTGGTAACTCTGCAGAGACTCTGCTCCAGTGATCCCTTCCCCATTGAGGGGGTAAGGGGGAGCAGAGATGGGGGCTCTTTTATTAAACTGTATATATTTTGCAATGTTACAAAGTTAAAAAGCTGCGTTTTATTGAAAAATCATAAACTCGCCATTTTCAGACAATCCTGGACAAAACCGTTGGGCCACTTTGCCGATTTTGGCATAGTGTCCCAAGCACTTTTGTCCAGGATTGTCTGAAAATGACGAATTAAACAAAATCGAAGAAAAAAAACAATTTGGGGGCGGCGATTCTGCGCAGTTTGCTCGAAAATGACATAAATACGCTCCCACATGCATGAACAACAAATTGTTTGTGGGGTATAGAAGGTTTGGTGAATATGCAAATTAAATAGAGCTCTCGTGCGGGTGGTACCGGTGCGGGTGGGAACTCTGCAGAGACTCTGCTCCAGTGATCCCTTCCCCATTGAGGGGGTAAGGGGGAGCAGAGATGGGGGCTCTTTTATTAAACTGTATATATTTTGCAATGTTACAAAGTTAAAAAGCTGCGTTTTATTGAAAAATCATAAACTCGCCATTTTCAGACAATCCTGGACAAAACAGTTGGGCCACTTTGCCGATTTTGGCATAGTGTCCCAAGCACTTTTGTCCAGGATTGTCTGAAAATGACGAATTAAACAAAATCGAAGAAAAAAACAATTTGGGGGCGGCGATTCTGCGCAGTTTGCTCGAAAATGACATAAATACGCTCCCACATGCATGAACAACAAATTGTTTGTGGGGTATAGAAGGTTTGGTGAATATGCAAATTAAATAGAGCTCTCGTGCGGGTGGTACCGGTGCGGGTGGGAACTCTGCAGAGACTCTGCTCCAGTGATCCCTTCCCCATTGAGGGGGTAAGGGGGAGCAGAGATGGGGGCTCTTTTATTAAACTGTATATATTTTGCAATGTTACAAAGTTAAAAAGCTGCGTTTTATTGAAAAATCATAAACTCGCCATTTTCAGACAGTCTGAAAATGACGAATTAAACAAAATCGAAGAAAAAAACAATTTGGGGGCGGCGATTTTGCGCAGTTTGCTCGAAAATGACATAAATACGCTCCCACATGCATGAACAACAAATTGTTTGTGGGGTATAGAAGGTTTGGTGAATATGCAAATTAAATAGAGCTCTCGTGCGGGTGGTACCGGTGCGGGTGGTAACTCTGCAGAGACTCTGCTCCAGTGATCCCTTCCCCATTGAGGGGGTAAGGGGGAGCAGAGATGGGGGCTCTTTTATTAAACTGTATATATTTTGCAATGTTACAAAGTTAAAAAGCTGCGTTTTATTGAAAAATCATAAACTCGCCATTTTCAGACAATCCTGGACAAAACTGTTGGGCCACTTTGCCGATTTTGCCGATTTTCGCATAGTGTCCCAAGCACTTTTGTCCAGGATTGTCTGAAAATGACGAATTAAACAAAATCGAAGAAAAAAACAATTTGGGGGCGGCGATTCTGCGCAGTTTGCTCGAAAATGACATAAATACGCTCCCACATGCATGAACAACAAATTGTTTGTGGGGTATAGAAGGTTTGGTGAATATGCAAATTAAATAGAGCTCTCGTGCGGGTGGTACCGGTGCGGGTGGGAACTCTGCAGAGACTCTGCTCCAGTGATCCCTTCCCCATTGAGGGGGTAAGGGGGAGCAGAGATGGGGGCTCTTTTATTAAACTGTATATATTTTGCAATGTTACAAAGTTAAAAAGCTGCGTTTTATTGAAAAATCATAAACTCGCCATTTTCAGACAATCCTGGACAAAACAGTTGGGCCACTTTGCCGATTTTGGCATAGTGTCCCAAGCACTTTTGTCCAGGATTGTCTGAAAATGACGAATTAAACAAAATCGAAGAAAAAAACAATTTGGGGGCGGCGATTCTGCGCAGTTTGCTCGAAAATGACATAAATACGCTCCCACATGCATGAACAACAAATTGTTTGTGGGGTATAGAAGGTTTGGTGAATATGCAAATTAAATAGAGCTCTCGTGCGGGTGGTACCGGTGCGGGTGGGAACTCTGCAGAGACTCTGCTCCAGTGATCCCTTCCCCATTGAGGGGGTAAGGGGGAGCAGAGATGGGGGCTCTTTTATTAAACTGTATATATTTTGCAATGTTACAAAGTTAAAAAGCTGCGTTTTATTGAAAAAATCATAAACTCGCCATTTTCAGACAGTCTGAAAATGACGAATTAAACAAAAATCGAAGAAAAAAAACAATTTGGGGGCGGCGATTTTTGCGCAGTTTGCTCGAAAATGACATAAATACGCTCCCACATGCATGAACAACAAATTGTTTGTGGGGTATAGAAGGTTTGGTGAATATGCAAATTAAATAGAGCTCTCGTGCGGGTGGTACCGGTGCGGGTGGTAACTCTGCAGAGACTCTGCTCCAGTGATCCCTTCCCCATTGAGGGGGTAAGGGGGAGCAGAGATGGGGGCTCTTTTATTAAACTGTATATATTTTGCAATGTTACAAAGTTAAAAAGCTGCGTTTTATTGAAAAATCATAAACTCGCCATTTTCAGACAATCCTGGACAAAACTGTTGGGCCACTTTGCCGATTTTGCCGATTTTCGCATAGTGTCCCAAGCACTTTTGTCCAGGATTGTCTGAAAATGACGAATTAAACAAAATCGAAGAAAAAAACAATTTGGGGGCGGCGATTCTGCGCAGTTTGCTCGAAAATGACATAAATACGCTCCCACATGCATGAACAACAAATTGTTTGTGGGGTATAGAAGGTTTGGTGAATATGCAAATTAAATAGAGCTCTCGTGCGGGTGGTACCGGTGCGGGTGGTAACTCTGCAGAGACTCTGCTCCAGTGATCCCTTCCCCATTGAGGGGGTAAGGGGGAGCAGAGATGGGGGCTCTTTTATTAAACTGTATATATTTTGCAATGTTACAAAGTTAAAAAGCTGCGTTTTATTGAAAAATCATAAACTCGCCATTTTCAGACAATCCTGGACAAAACTGTTGGGCCACTTTGCCGATTTTGGCATAGTGTCCCAAGCACTTTTGTCCAGGATTGTCTGAAAATGACGAATTAAACAAAATCGAAGAAAAAAACAATTTGGGGGCGGCGATTCTGCGCAGTTTGCTCGAAAATGACATAAATACGCTCCCACATGCATGAACAACAAATTGTTTGTGGGGTATAGAAGGTTTGGTGAATATGCAAATTAAATAGAGCTCTCGTGCGGGTGGTACCGGTGCGGGTGGGAACTCTGCAGAGACTCTGCTCCAGTGATCCCTTCCCCATTGAGGGGGTAAGGGGGAGCAGAGATGGGGGCTCTTTTATTAAACTGTATATATTTTGCAATGTTACAAAGTTAAAAAGCTGCGTTTTATTGAAAAATCATAAACTCGCCATTTTCAGACAATCCTGGACAAAACTGTTGGGCCACTTTGCCGATTTTGGCATAGTGTCCCAAGCACTTTTGTCCAGGATTGTCTGAAAATGACGAATTAAACAAAATCGAAGAAAAAAACAATTTGGGGGCGGCGATTCTGCGCAGTTTGCTCGAAAATGACATAAATACGCTTCCACATGCATGAACAACAAATTGTTTGTGGGGTATAGAAGGTTTGGTGAATATGCAAATTAAATAGAGCTCTCGTGCGGGTGGTACCGGTGCGGGTGGTAACTCTGCAGAGACTCTGCTCCAGTGATCCCTTCCCCATTGAGGGGGTAAGGGGGAGCAGAGATGGGGGCTCTTTTATTAAACTGTATATATTTTGCAATGTTACAAAGTTAAAAAGCTGCGTTTTATTGAAAAATCATAAACTCGCCATTTTCAGACAATCCTGGACAAAACCGTTGGGCCACTTTGCCGATTTTGGCATAGTGTCCCAAGC
The DNA here is from genome assembly GCA_035771165.1 of Paragorgia papillata. Lineage (NCBI taxonomy): Eukaryota > Metazoa > Cnidaria > Anthozoa > Scleralcyonacea > Coralliidae > Paragorgia > Paragorgia papillata. The sequence goes on from JAWNZC010000038.1 coordinate 253,911, forward strand.
ACTTTTATCCAGGATTGTCTGAAAATGACGAATTAAACAAAATCGAAGAAAAAAACAATTTGGGGGCGGCGATTCTGCGCAGTTTGCTCGAAAATGACATAAATACGCTCCCACATGCATGAACAACAAATTGTTTGTGGGGTATAGAAGGTTTGGTGAATATGCAAATTAAATAGAGCTCTCGTGCGGGTGGTACCGGTGCGGGTGGTAACTCTGCAGAGACTCTGCTCCAGTGATCCCTTCCCCATTGAGGGGGTAAGGGGGAGCAGAGATGGGGGCTCTTTTATTAAACTGTATATATTTTGCAATGTTACAAAGTTAAAAAGCTGCGTTTTATTGAAAAATCATAAACTCGCCATTTTCAGACAATCCTGGAGAAAACTGTTGGGCCACTTTGCCGATTTTGCCGATTTTCGCATAGTGTCCCAAGCACTTTTGTCCAGGATTGTCTGAAAATGACGAATGAAACAAGATCGAAGAAAAAAACAATTTGGGGGCGGCGATTCTGCGCAGTTTGCTCGAAAATGACATAAATACGCTCCCACATGCATGAACAACAAATTGTTTGTGGGGTATAGAAGGTTTGGTGAATATGCAAATTAAATAGAGCTCTCGTGCGGGTGGTACCGGTGCGGGTGGTAACTCTGCAGAGACTCTGCTCCAGTGATCCCTTCCCCATTGAGGGGGTAAGGGGGAGCAGAGATGGGGGCTCTTTTATTAAACTGTATATATTTTGCAATGTTACAAAGTTAAAAAGCTGCGTTTTATTGGAAAATCATAAACTCGCCATTTTCAGACAATCCTGGACAAAACTGTTGGGCCACTTTGCCGATTTTGGCATAGTGTCCCAAGCACTTTTGTCCAGGATTGTCTGAAAATGACGAATTAAACAAAATCGAAGAAAAAAACAATTTGGGGGCGGCGATTCTGCGCAGTTTGCTCGAAAATGACATAAATACGCTCCCACATGCATGAACAACAAATTGTTTGTGGGGTATAGAAGGTTTGGTGAATATGCAAATTAAATAGAGCTCTCGTGCGGGTGGTACCGGTGCGGGTGGGAACTCTGCAGAGACTCTGCTCCAGTGATCCCTTCCCCATTGAGGGGGTAAGGGGGAGCAGAGATGGGGGCTCTTTTATTAAACTGTATATATTTTGCAATGTTACAAAGTTAAAAAGCTGCGTTTTATTGAAAAATCATAAACTGGCCATTTTCAGACAATCCTGGACAAAACTGTTGGGCCACTTTGCCGATTTTGGCATAGTGTCCCAAGCACTTTTGTCCAGGATTGTCTGAAAATGACGAATTAAACAAAATCGAAGAAAAAAACAATTTGGGGGCGGCGATTCTGCGCAGTTTGCTCGAAAATGACATAAATACGCTTCCACATGCATGAACAACAAATTGTTTGTGGGGTATAGAAGGTTTGGTGAATATGCAAATTAAATAGAGCTCTCGTGCGGGTGGTACCGGTGCGGGTGGTACCGGTGCGGGTGGTAACTCTGCAGAGACTCTGCTCCAGTGATCCCTTCCCCATTGAGGGGGTAAGGGGGAGCAGAGATGGGGGCTCTTTTATTAAACTGTATATATTTTGCAATGTTACAAAGTTAAAAAGCTGCGTTTTATTGAAAAATCATAAACTCGCCATTTTCAGACAATCCTGGACAAAACCGTTGGGCCACTTTGCCGATTTTGGCATAGTGTCCCAAGCACTTTTATCCAGGATTGTCTGAAAATGACGAATTAAACAAAATCGAAGAAAAAAACAATTTGGGGGCGGCGATTCTGCGCAGTTTGCTCGAAAATGACATAAATACGCTCCCACATGCATGAACAACAAATTGTTTGTGGGGTATAGAAGGTTTGGTGAATATGCAAATTAAATAGAGCTCTCGTGCGGGTGGTACCGGTGCGGGTGGTAACTCTGCAGAGACTCTGCTCCAGTGATCCCTTCCCCATTGAGGGGGTAAGGGGAGCAGAGATGGGGGCTCTTTTATTAAACTGTATATATTTTGCAATGTTACAAAGTTAAAAAGCTGCGTTTTATTGAAAAATCATAAACTCGCCATTTTCAGACAATCCTGGACAAAACTGTTGGGCCACTTTGCCGATTTTGCCGATTTTCGCATAGTGTCCCAAGCACTTTTGTCCAGGATTGTCTGAAAATGACGAATGAAACAAGATCGAAGAAAAAAACAATTTGGGGGCGGCGATTCTGCGCAGTTTGCTCGAAAATGACATAAATACGCTCCCACATGCATGAACAACAAATTGTTTGTGGGGTATAGAAGGTTTGGTGAATATGCAAATTAAATAGAGCTCTCGTGCGGGTGGTACCGGTGCGGGTGGTAACTCTGCAGAGACTCTGCTCCAGTGATCCCTTCCCCCATTGAGGGGGTAAGGGGGAGCAGAGATGGGGGCTCTTTTATTAAACTGTATATATTTTGCAATGTTACAAAGTTAAAAAGCTGCGTTTTATTGAAAAATCATAAACTCGCCATTTTCAGACATGTCTGAAAATGACGAATTAAACAAAATCGAAGAAAAAAACAATTTGGGGGCGGCGATTCTGCGCAGTTTGCTCGAAAATGACATAAATACGCTCCCACATGCATGAACAACAAATTGTTTGTGGGGTATAGAAGGTTTGGTGAATATGCAAATTAAATAGAGCTCTCGTGCGGGTGGTACCGGTGCGGGTGGTAACTCTGCAGAGACTCTGCTCCAGTGATCCCTTCCCCATTGAGGGGGTAAGGGGGAGCAGAGATGGGGGCTCTTTTATTAAACTGTATATATTTTGCAATGTTACAAAGTTAAAAAGCTGCGTTTTATTGAAAAATCATAAACTCGCCATTTTCAGACAATCCTGGACAAAACTGTTGGGCCACTTTGCCGATTTTGGCATAGTGTCCCAAGCACTTTTGTCCAGGATTGTCTGAAAATGACGAATTAAACAAAATCGAAGAAAAAAACAATTTGGGGGCGGCGATTCTGCGCAGTTTGCTCGAAAATGACATAAATACGCTCCCACATGCATGAACAACAAATTGTTTGTGGGGTATAGAAGGTTTGGTGAATATGCAAATTAAATAGAGCTCTCGTGCGGGTGGTACCGGTGCGGGTGGGAACTCTGCAGAGACTCTGCTCCAGTGATCCCTTCCCCATTGAGGGGGTAAGGGGGAGCAGAGATGGGGGCTCTTTTATTAAACTGTATATATTTTGCAATGTTACAAAGTTAAAAAGCTGCGTTTTATTGAAAAATCATAAACTCGCCATTTTCAGACAATCCTGGACAAAACTGTTGGGCCACTTTGCCGATTTTGGCATAGTGTCCCAAGCACTTTTGTCCAGGATTGTCTGAAAATGACGAATTAAACAAAATCGAAGAAAAAAACAATTTGGGGCGGCGATTCTGCGCAGTTTGCTCGAAAATGACATAAATACGCTTCCACATGCATGAACAACAAATTGTTTGTGGGGTATAGAAGGTTTGGTGAATATGCAAATTAAATAGAGCTCTCGTGCGGGTGGTACCGGTGCGGGTGGTAACTCTGCAGAGACTCTGCTCCAGTGATCCCTTCCCCATTGAGGGGGTAAGGGGGAGCAGAGATGGGGGCTCTTTTATTAAACTGTATATATTTTGCAATGTTACAAAGTTAAAAAGCTGCGTTTTATTGAAAAATCATAAACTCGCCATTTTCAGACAATCCTGGACAAAACCGTTGGGCCACTTTGCCGATTTTGGCATAGTGTCCCAAGCACTTTTGTCCAGGATTGTCTGAAAATGACGAATTAAACAAAATCGAAGAAAAAAACAATTTGGGGGCGGCGATTCTGCGCAGTTTGCTCGAAAATGACATAAATACGCTCCCACATGCATGAACAACAAATTGTTTGTGGGGTATAGAAGGTTTGGTGAATATGCAAATTAAATAGAGCTCTCGTGCGGGTGGTACCGGTGCGGGTGGTAACTCTGCAGAGACTCTGCTCCAGCAGAGATGGGGGCTCTTTTATTAAACTGTATATATTTTGCAATGTTACAAAGTTAAAAAGCTGCGTTTTATTGAAAAATCATAACCTCGCCATTTTCAGACAATCCTGGACAAAACTGTTGGGCCACTTTGCCGATTTTCGCATAGTGAATCAAGCACTTTTGTCCAGGATTGTAGGTCATGAACTTGCCGAATTTTGTGGTGCAACGCTCGATACCCAAGTAATTTGCCAGGACCTTGCAATTCCTGTCGAACAGCTTCTTGCACTTGGTCAACTGTAACACCCTGATCGTGAAAGCGTATTTCAAAGTGTCGTAGCCTTCGATCGAGTGTCCTTACGCTCCACGCATAGTGGTTAAGGTCTCTCTTCATAAAGTCGAGTATCTCCTCTCGAGTAAGGCCATCTTTCACATGCTTGTGCAAGGCGTCGTCAAGGATCCGATCATCTTTCCATCCGTCATTTCGTATTCTCGCCATTTTGTTTTTTGAGTGGCTTTTTTTGACACTCGTACCCAGTCTACCCAAGCAGCAGAGGGTAAGGCCTAAGCTCGCAATGCATTATGGTCTATGGCAGTCCTCGGCCACGGAGTAATTCGTTTTAATTTTACTTTTGATTTAATTTGACTTATCTTTTATTTTAATTTTGAATTAATTATAATTTTTACTTAGTTATAAATTATTTTGAATTTACTTTTGATTTATTTTAATTTAATTTTAATTTAATTATTATTTTTTGTTTATTTTTTCAAAATTAAACTAAAAAAACAAGAAAAACCTTATGGCAGTCCTCGGCCACCATACAGGTCAGCGCTATGTTTAAGAAATAGAAACCATTTCCCGCGTGTTTCTATAGAGTTGAATATATATATATATATCTATTACACGTGTTTCTACAGCTCATCAGAGCTTGGAACCCATCTAGATGCGAGAACGCCATTTTATTTACGCCGTGGATACAGGTCCGACACCGGACCCCATCGGCTAAATGCTCCGGGTCCGACATCACTATAACGCATGCGTAGAAATCCAATGTCGGAACCCGAAGAAATAGATCAGTGATTCAACCGAGTCCGACATGTCGGATGCCTCGGCTTTCGGTATGGCCGTCCGACATAAAATGCGATGTTTCTGTCGGATCACATTGGTCTAAATTAGCAAGGTCCGACATCAGTACTCCCTGACAAATTGTTCAATTTTTAAAGTATCTTACTGTAGACCTTCAAACCAAGATTGTTTTGATTTCTTTTATTCGCTGAAAATGAAGCATTTTATGACGGCTCTCAGATTCTGGAAAGGAAATCATGTTTTTTTTTATTTCTAAACAAGGAAAAAGTGCATTATTTACTTTCACTTATAGGCCGGAAATGACAAGAGGTTTCTTTCACACGGCTTTTTCTCAAAGAAATGTTTTTTTTTAAAGTAAGAACTTTAAAAAGCTATAAGCGAACACGAATTTATCAGAATCATCTAAAAATTAATATTCGAGTAATTTAATATTCTGGTGACAAAAGTGTGTCTGGGAATTGTAAAATTTTCAATATTTATTGTTTTACGGCCTTTTATGCAAGCCCATTCAACCTCCTGTGAGATTGTGTTTTAGCTGTAATAGTAAAAATTCGATAACTCTAAAAGTATTTGGAATTTTTACAAACCCAGACACTTCTTTTGTTGTGATTTGTATCTAGCATACTGCCAATTTTCAGAGCATTATAATAAATAGTTGTTCGCTTATAGCATTCCGAATTGGAATGAAAACTTTAATAAACAGAAGCGTTATTTTTTGTTTGCGTTCATAAAATGACCAAATGTTTTGCTGCAGTCTTGTAGCAAGTTATATCAACTTTCGAATAATGTGTAGGTTTACAGTAACTTTAACGAACTTGCAAACCACTTCATGCACCAATAGCAAAGAAGGCTAGTGAAGATATCTCCAGAATCAAACTAAAAAAACCTGGAAATATTTGACCAATAGAGTGGGAACGTGAAAGACTGTGTCCTAATTGTAGGACTACCGTGGCAGACCTTTCTGCTGCTGAGAATTTGTATTCTTGCAATAATTTTATCTGTAATTTTATATGTAAGTTTCTTTATATATTTTTTTACATTTGGCATATAACAATCTCAATCTGCAACTCAACCATTCCCAACTAAATATGAAATAAAGGCATAGCCTAAGAATATTAGTGTTTTCATCATAACTTTCTCTGTTCTTAGCTCTATTTACTACATGCACTTTAGCTACTGTATTTTTAGGTTTTTTCACTTTACTTACTATTAGCATAACACATTCTGCAAAACCAGTGTTTTGCCTTTGGGGCCTTGTGTAGAGATACACACTTGAAATGAAACCAATTCAAGCATTCATCACATGCAATACTATTATCTGCAGCTTCGCCCTTGCAAACACTACAAAACCACATGGCCCTCATTCTCACAAGCTTAACAACTTCTTCAACCAATAACCAAGCATCGTTATCAAAATAAGGGCGAAGCCGAAGAATATTAATGTTTTGATCAGCAATTGCTGAGTTAACTTTCTCTGGTCTTGTCTCCACCACTGTTTCATCCAGCACCTGACCATTCAAAGCACGCTTTGTGTCATCATCTGAGATTAACCAAGAAAGCATCACTGCAAAGAAATGAGATTGCATTAATTACATACATGTACACATACATTTATTATATGAAGAAGGGTATTTTACAAATTACTAGGAACTATAACACTTGTAGAATAAAAACAAACATTTGGCCACCTTCCAAACTGCCTTTTATCTTCTGGAAAAGATAGTGTAGTGATTTTGGTAATATTTCATATTCACAACATGGAAATGCAGTTTGTCTTTGCACTGAGCTGCACTTACCTTTATTTTTATCTCTGGGTTGTTTGTTTGTAAATGGTACAGGTCTTTTGCTTTGTCCTGTCTTTTGTTTCTTCCGTGGTATGCCAATATTAGTAAGTCCAGCTCCTCTTGGGCGACCACGTTTTGGAACTTTGGTGGGGAGCTTTATTTGTCTGAGTTCTATGTAGAATGAACATGAAAAAAAAAGGCAGAGAAATGTAGCTAAAACTGTAAACTGGGTAAAACTGGGTAAAAAATGTATGTGTGTGTGTGTGGAGGCACTACAGTTGATACTTGACAGTTCTCCATGTTTCACACCAAGGCTTGATAAAATATTTTTTTGGCAGTATGCTGCTGTGCTGGCAGACATTCTCAAGCAGGTATGTAATCAGCCCATCCCAGCCTCAACCAGCCTCAACCAGCCCCTTCCCTCTGCTGAATAAAATCTAGCATTAGTCAGAATAAAATAATAAAGGCTCTCTCAGCAGGAGGGTCCTTGCCGGAAGAAGTGTTAAATTTGCTGTTAAACTCACCTAAATTTCCAGTGGTGACTTTTGGTGCACTCTCCTCACTCTCACCCACCAATTGTTGACCACTATTTGGCTCATGAGCAGCAGCTACCTGCAATTCACTTTCTTGAAGGTCCACTTGGGGGGAATCAATTTCTTGCCTTGGTACCTGATCAGAGTCTGCTAAGAAAAGCAGGCATTTGTTCATTATTAAACAATTAAAAATACAAAGTAATTCACATGTAGGTACCGGTACATACCTAAACCATCATGGTCAGTATTGACATCGTTGACTACTAGATGTATCTCTTCCCCTTGCTGCCAAGACTTGTGTATCAGTTGTAGCATATCTAACCGTTGGTTGAACTGTCGCATTGAAGACTCAGACACCAAGGATGATAGCTGCTGGCAAAGGTTAAAAGCTTTCCTGTACTTTTGATTCTGGGAAAGAATCTTGGTGGTGTTTGACTTGTTGGTTGCCTGGATGTTGACCACTGCCGTTGACCCACAACTTTGATGAGCTGGTCTCCCATGATTTTGCAAAACATGGTGTTTTGATCTATAGTAATCAACCGTCCATCTATTGGCAAACAGGGATGACTCAAAAGCATCAATGCTTAACGCTTTCTTGACAGCAAATACATGACGGCATGGCAGCATCATTGCATTACAAAAGGAGCATTCACATGAACTTGCTGACACTTGAAGCTTGCCAGATGAAGAATCAATTAAGAAATGTGATTCGTCCGGCACATTCTCAACTTTGATTTTGTCAAGTAACTGCATCTGCTTCAAAACCAGATTTGATGCATATGGTGTTAAGGTTTTTGTATACTTTGTTTCAGCAGTGTTTTGCCCAAAAAGACTTACTGGCCTTTTCTGAAGAAATGTCACTGCTCTATGGTCACGTGCTGTCCGCAGGGACTGTATTACAACCAGTAAATCATCAAAAAAATCATCAAGGCTGGCATGCCTGGAACAAACATCTTTTATCTTCTGGTTGAGGGATTCAACTCTGTTGTTGGTTCGGTTCAGGAATGTGACATTCTCAGATTTAAGGCCTTCAACCCACTGGTCTGAAATAGGATTCCAGTTTTTCTCAAAATATTCAATCACACTGACAATATTTGTGTCAACAAGGTTTTGATGTAAGTTGTCATACTCTTGTATATTTTTGGCATATGTCATCTTCTGCAAAATCTCTAGACAAAGGTTTCTTTCCTCAGCAGTGATGCCCATCTTTTCAGTTGTGATCTCTCTTCTCAAGGAACGTTGGGTGTGGAAGAGGCAAATGAGCAACTTCACATTTGGGAACTCTTTCTTAAACACTTCTCTCTCAGTAAAATCCTTGTCGGACATTACAGTTTTAGTTTCTTGCCAATTGGGATTGTGCTTCTTAAATATCTGTACCATTTTCTGTATGGTTACAGCTTCTTCATTAGATACCAAGAATACACCAAATATTTCACTCTCTCCATTTCCATCCTCCCCTAGTAGTACATACAATGGCATCCTCAGCTCATTCAAATTATAAGTGGCATCAACGAACATAACCTCTGGAAATGACACATAAGCAGATTTCATAGCTTTATCTTGATAGTATATACCAAGAAGGTTGCCCTCTCCATCTGCAAGAACCTCGACAGATGCATCTAAAAAATATGCATTAAAGAAAAAAATGCCTCATAATAAATAATAAATAATAAATAGAAAATAAATAATAATTAAATTATAAACCAGAACCAATCAGATTGCGTGAAAAGCACTATTCACATGCAAGGTATATACTTATATATATACATAGGTATTTATATATATATATATATATATACACATAGGTACGGTAATTATATATATATATGTAGATTGAACTATGTACGCTCCTTCACTTCGGTGTTGTTGAGCACTCTGTGAAATTGCCGTGGGTACCTATTAGCGATAATGCAACGCTCACTACCCTTGTGGAAGTTTGAGCACTCTAGGCCCATGCGCACTTCACGCTATCTGAATGTACTTCACCAATGCTGTCCCACATGCGGTTGTCACTGACAATCGCATGTGTATAAGTAATTGATGAAATTCATTCAGATAGTTCCAAGCTACACTGATGAGCTGTTGTACAGCGAAACACCGTGTCTGTAGATTGAACTATATATATATAATATATATATATATATATAATATATATATATATATATAATATATATATATATATAATATATATATATATATATAATATATATATATATATATATATGAGCTGTTGTACAGCGAAACACCGTGTCTGTAGATTGAACTATATATATATAATATATATATATATATATAATATATATATATATATATATAATATATATATATATATATATATATATATATATATATATATATATATATATATAGTATAAAGTATATATATTTATATATAAAGTATAAATATAAAGTATAAATATATGTATATAAATATTGTATTGGGGGAGGGTGTTAAATGGCCAAAATATGAGAGCACTAACTTTGGCAGCTTCTAACAATGTTACAGTACATTTTACATGGCTTACCGTGATTTTTCTTGAGATTTTCAACAATCTTTTCAAGGTTATTCTTTTGGCCTTGCTTGGTTTTCTTCGCTCTAGCACCAATATTTGTAATATCTCGCCCAGTAACTACTTGGCCACTAATGTTTTGTAGATGGTTCTGTAAGACTTTTTTGTTACATTTCATGCTCAAGAGCTTTGCAGCTTCTTTCTTGTCATGGTCATCAAGCTTTCTTCGATGAGGCAAATGAATAAATGACACCTTTAAATATGGATAAAAAATTTATCAATGTATCTAAGCCAATGTATCATGCAAGTTGAATATTTTATGAAATCTCATAAGATTTTAAGTGTCCATAAATGGGATGTTCATATGGAAAGAGCCCATTCAGGTGTATGAACTAGCTGCTCAGCCAAGCTACTGTCGAATGTATTACAATATGTTACACAGGGTCACTGAGGGGGGGAGGGGGCAAGTTGCCTCGGGCCACCAACTTGAGAAGGGCCCCCCAACATTTTTGAGATTTTGACGAAAGACTGAAACATGAGCCCCAGAAAGCATAAAGGCCAGTAACACTAACTTCATTTTTAGCCAGCCCAGGGGACCAATTGAGAACATGTAGACATGACCCTATGATGTATGCTGTCATCAGCCCCCCCCCAAAAAAAAAATCGACCCATGTGACGTCATCAGGGGCCCCAAAACGATAATTTGCCCCAGCCCCCACAATTTCTCTCGGCAGCCCAAATGTACTACACCCTGTGCACTGCGCTTTAGACAGGAAAAGGGTAAAAAAATTACATATATACATATAATTATAAGTGAGTTATGGTTCACGAAATGTTAGAGAGTGCTCAATACCATATAGATAGAGCAAAATACAAAGTATGAAGTATGGTTACCTTAAAGTCTTCGCTACCAGAGGTTTCACCTTAAACAGGATCATCAGGCGAGTCGCCTGATGATCCTGTTTAAGGTGAAACCTCTGGTAGCGAAGACTTTAAGGTAACCATACTTCATACTTTGTAATTATATATATATATATATAATTATATATATAATTATATATATATATATAAGTAATTGATGAAATTCATTCAGATTGTTCCAAGCTACACTGATGAGCTGTTGTACAGCGAAACACCGTGTCTGTAGATTGAACTATATATATATATATATATAATGAACATTATATAATGCTCTACTTCTACTGCCCTCAATATTGGGAGAAAGTGATCTTTTCATTTGATCGAAGATACTCACCTCATCGCAGACATGATTGTGTTCCTTCTTTACGTCGGTAACTTGAAGGTAAGAACCATCGTTACTAGCAGATATCTTTATTTCCATCGGGCAGTCATTTCGAAATGTCCTGCAAGAGACGAACAACAGGCATCAGTAGATCAGAAATCAATATGTGGGCCCGTCTTTCCATGAGGAGACACTTTCGCTCTTTATATTCAGTTACGTATATACGTTTCAAGCAGTTACTGTTGTTTTACCTTGAGTTTGGACGAGCTCCTTTCGATCTTGACTTGAACTTTTTTCCGCCAGCGATGCAAGCATAAACGAGGTGACTATACTTAAGTTTCTCGTCTATCTTTCTGTTTGGAGTTCTTTTTAATGTAGATGCGATACTCCTCGAATCTCGAACATAGAGCTGAACAAAGTTCTTCTCCTCGAACCTGTTAACTGTTGATTCCAGTTCAACAAACGAAGAAAATTTCGTACCCTTCGCAAATAGTTCGTCTTCCTCCATGACGACAAGAAGAGAACAACCGAAACACGTGTTTTGAAATGGTAAACTACGCATGCGTTATAGTGATGTCGGACCCGGAGCATTTAGCCGATGCGGTCCGGTGTCGGACCTGTATCCACGGCGTTTTATTTATCCCCCAGCAACTGCCGGTAACAGCCGCTTGTGGGACAATACTGGACATACGCACATCTAGATAGCGTGAAGTGGTATTGGGCCAGAGTGTTCAAACTGCCACAAGGGTAGTGAGCGTTGCATTATCCCTAATGGACACCTACACCAACCTCACAGAGTGCTCAACAACCAACACAGAAGCAGGGCTCTCACTTCCTGTTGGTGGAATTCCCTAAATTCTGGGTAAAAGCAGAAATTCCGATTGGATTGGATGAAAGACCCAATATTTAAACACTGGCTTGTCGCACCGACAAATCCAAACAATGAGCCATCATGCAAGGTATGCTCGAAGAAAATTTCATGCTCAAAGACTGCTCTCCAAAGACACAGTGTTTCAAATCAACACAAGCAAGCGTGCTCACGCCAATCACGCGCAATGAATCAGACTAGCATTCATGTAAGCCTTCAAAAGCAAGAAAAAACAAATACATACAAGGAGACCACGACGGTTCAAGTGGCTGCCTTTCTTGCCGAACACAATCTGCCGCTTAGACTCAGCCCCTTTCTCATAGATTTGTTGAAAGCAAGGGCACCTAAGAATGGTCAAGAAGCTAAATCCCTTGAAGAAATCCAGATGGCAGCTACTAAATGTACCAATGTGATTCGCCAAGGTGTCGGACTGTATTATGCAAACGAGTTAATTGAGATCCTGCACCACAAGCGATTCAGCATCATACCTGATGAAACTACAGACGTGTCCTCGGATAAGCAATTGGGACTTTGTGCGATGTTTGTTGATGAAAAGGACTTAAAACCAATTACAAGATTTTTGGACATAGTCGAGGTCAATGACACTGGAGCAGAAGGGCTATACCAGGCGATAAAGGGCATCTTCGAGGAGAAATTGATACCTCTTCCCAACATCATTGGCTACTCCTCAGATACATGCAATGTCATGTTCGGGCAACATCGAAGTGTTTCCACTCTTTTGAAGAAAGATTTGCCACATGTTGCTGCAATCAAGTGTAGCTGCCACATGATTCATCTTTGTGCATCTCATGCTTGTTTGAAGCTATCAACAACCCTTGAAGATTTGTGCAGAAATATTTACTCCCATTTTAGCCGGTCAACACTCAGGCAAAAGGATTTCGCACAATTCCAAGAGTTTGTGGAGGCTCAGCCTCACAAGTTGTTGAAACTTGCCCAAACAAGATGGCTGTCCCTGGAAAGCTGCGTCACCCGAATTCTGGAGCAATGGGAAGCCCTTCGTCTGTATTTCATTGCATTTGTCGCGGATGGAAAAGATCCCTCTTACACAACAGAGAGCATTTTAAAAGGCTTGAGCAACAAATTTGTGCTTGCTCAGTTGGAGTTCCTAAGTGCACAGCTGCACCGTCTCAACGAGTTTAACACCATGTTCCAAACAACAGCACCAATGCTACATCATCTCAGAGAAGAAGTGAGAAAGCTACTACGAGATATTCTAAGCGACTTCATTGTTATGGATGTGGTCAGGAAACAGGATCCCTTCACCATCGACGTAGATCGCATGGATATTAGATTGCCTTTGGATAAGATGTACATGGGAATCTTGGCTACAGACACACTGCATGAATTGAGAAATGATCCTGATAACGTGGTGAAAATCAAGAAGGCTTGCGTAGAGTTCCTTGTTGAGCTGGTAAAGCAAGTAAGGTCACGATTCAACATGAATGATCCAATCTTCAGAGTGGTAGAATTCCTGATTCCAAGCAATGCCATTGAGTGTATACCACCCACACTACATGAACTGTTCTTGACGTTCCCATACTTGGCTGACGTCGCAGACAAGAGTCATGCCGATCTGGAATGGAGAAGACAGTCCTTGGAAGAATCAACTGAATTGACGCCCAATGAACCGTCAACTGTTTTTTGGCAGAAGAGGCTAAACGCAAAGACCATCGACGGATCTTTTAAGTACCCAAATCTACGAAAAGTTGTCGCCTGTGTGCTGTCCTTGCCATTTTCGAATGCTTCCGTTGAAAGGCTTTTCAGTTTATTAAAGTTAATAAAAACGGATGCGAGAAATGCACTGAAGAGCGAAACACTCGTTGGTCTGATGCACGCCCATGAGGGCATGAAAGCAAATGAAGTACATGCACATGAAATTAAGCTGGATGAGGAATTTCTTCGCTTGATTAAGAATGTGAAGAGTAATGCCACTAATAGTCAGGCTCACACACTTGTTACGAAGGAGTATGCAACCACATGAACCAATAAATTATTAACATGACATAGTTAAGACGAATTTGTCAGTGTACGTTATAATGACACTGAGTTGTGTTTTTTCGTTATTCGAAAGACCTTTTGTGTCTTAGCATTTGATACAATATCTTAGTATCTATACAAATCTTGTTCAATATTCTAATTTAATATTCTTAAAAGAAATAAATATTTTAGGTAACATCCAGAAATTCCTTAAAAATTCCTTAAATATTCTAATTTCCTTAAAAAATCCTTAAAATTATAAAAAAAGGTCAAAATTTCCTCAGTTTAAGGAAATTTCCTTAAAAGTGAGAACACTGCACAGAAGTGAAGTGAATTATATATATATGGGTCAGCGGTGTATATATATACCACTGACCCGTAATAACGCTGGCTATGAGAATGCTGGGCCAGGCTGACATTTTATTTTATATTTCATTTTGCTATGAGAACTATGAGGCACCATATGTGACAAAATATCAGTTGATAAATATATATAGTAAGAATAAATATTCGTATCAATAACAGATATATTCGTATTGGTAATGTCAATATATTTGTACTAGTACAGAGGTGTATGGTGGCCTAGGAGTGCCATAAGGATTTTTGATATATTTTTTATTATTTTTTTTTTTTATTTTTTATTTATTTTATTTTTATTTTAAAAATTTTTTTTTTATTTTTGAATATTTTTTTATTTTTATTTTTTTTAATAAAGAAATACATTTTATATTTTATTTTTTGTTTTTGAAAAGTTTTTATTATAAGAAAAAAATTAATAAATAAATAAATACAAATAAAATGAAAAATTTGGCAGCCTATGAGTGCCATAACCATAATGCTTTGAAGGCAGCGTGCATTGAGCCCGTAATGTGTGGTTCAGTGGTGTTTAACCGCGAATTTTTGCATTGCAAACAAAATGTTTAATTTCGGATGACATCAAGAAATCCGCGAATATTTATAAAATGAACAGTGATTGGGAAAACGACGAAGAGCTTAAAGAAGATTTGGAAAGATAAAAGAAGATTTGGAAAGATACGTCAAACAAAACCTTAAAAGGAAAGAAATACTAGATTTTGTTTCCGACAAGTACCCAATGTACGCATGGAGTATCCGCACTCTTTGTCGTCGATTGAGTCATTTCAACATCAGGTACATAGATTATCAAACAGAATTGAACGATGTACAGGTTGCAGTGCAGGAAGAGATGAAGGGACCTGGACAATTGCTAGGATATCGTGCCTTGCACAAAAAGATTCGGGAAATTCATTACCTAAAAGTGCCAAGGGACGTTGTGTATGCTATGATGGGTGAAGTGGATCCCAGAGGTCTGGAAGAAAGAAGTGGTGTTGGCAAGCGGAGACAAGCTCCAAAAGGTGTATTTACATCAAAGGTAATGTTAAGCTTAAGTATTGTAGATATATGCAACTAAAAGATGTTTATCAATATGATTGCAATGGTAAGATTAGTTTCATATGGTGAAAAATCTAATTTCCAGGACCTGAGTGACTGAGGGTCATTCATCTTTGGCAATATAAATGGCTATAAATGGGGTGGGGCACAAAGTGGAAATAATGGAAATATCTCAACTCTCAAGAAGGGTCATCTGGAGAAAAAAGTCAGGAATCACTGGGCTTTATGTACTATAATTTACAGCTAGTAAGTTCAGAGTTACTAAATATAAAGTTAGTTAAAATACAAAGCCCAAGTTTTGAATTACTGTATATAATACAAAATAAAAAATAAATTAAGTAATAATAATAATAAAAAGAAGAATACTTTATTCAAACAGCCTGGTAACTAGAATTACATATTACTAGAATTAGAATTGTACTATTTACACCATCATAGATAATCATAATATTACCTATTAAGATCATTAGTATATATTACGGAAATACAATTAAATTACTACAATATATACTATAAATATAATGCTACTGTATTATTATTATATTATTAACTCATTATTATATATTTCTTATTATATTATTATTATTAACAATATTTATAACAGATGTTGCATAAGCATACTGTTATCAATGGAGGGCCAATTAAATTTAAAATAACAGAATAAAGTTGTATAGAAAATAATGGTCAATAACTACAAATATCTAAGACATGGAAAGTGTAAGAGGTTTTTAATAATTCTAAGTAAAATTCAATCAAACGTTTAGGAATCAAGTTTAAGAATGTTCTGTATTTTGGATATAAACTTTGTATTATTAAAAATTATTATTTATTATTATTTATTTATATTATTATATAAAAATTATGCCAGGTTGGTTCACACTGGGAACATATGCCCACAAATTTCAAGGCCTGCCTGGTTACTGTATGTACTGTCAGTATATATTTACTGTACATGTAATTATTGGACTAGTGCACATGACAGATGTGGGGCCTCAGCCTGGGGGCACATCACTCAAAAAAATCTTGTTCACTTTTGAAAAAATCCTTTACATCTCTTAAAATTTGAAGACAATCTTGGAAAATTTCATAAAATCCCTTGAAAGTCTAAGAAAATCCATAAAATGTGTACACTTTTTCCCAAAAAATCGTGTACACTTTTCTATGCCTGTGGAGTGATGTGCTCCTCATATGGATCCATGTTATACTGGACAGAAACAGTATATATGTATTGTCTCTTCAAGGGTTCAGATTGGACAATGTCTCTTGATGGCCATGACAAGTTATGTGGCTATCAGAAAGCCACATTTCCACTATGCATCTATGGAGGATTAGACACTTATAGTGGCAGAATACAATTTCTTCGTATCTGGACATCAAACAACAACCCGAAAGTTGTTGGTCCGTATTATTTGGAATACTTGTTTGAATCTAGAGGTAATTTAGTGACTCCATAGCAAAGGTCAACCCAATGCTTTAATCAGCATTATGACAACAATAATCAAGATATTTTTGAAGGTGACCAGATGAGAAAAATTAAAAAATGACAATCTTAGTCTGATTACTGTATCATCTGATTATAGTAATGCCATCATGCCTATGCCTAGATAAGGGGACTGAAACTGTGGATATGGCTACTATGCATTCATATCTCCTTAGTAAGCACTGTGATACTCAAGATGCAGCAGACTGTGTGATATATGGCCCCTCTACAGAAAACAAGATAGAGAGATGGTGGAAAGAGCTTTTGGAGAGACTGGAAAGATTCTTTAAGGATCAACTCAGGAAACTGCTAGAAGATGGTGATTATGAAAGAGATGACCCCCTTCACAGGTAGTACTTGTACATGCATGTATACATGTGATGCATTAAATGTGGGATTTTGCATGTGGAGATTGAATAAGGTTACCATCATACCACAACTTGCTCCTAACTTGACCTTGTAGCTCAGTTAGTAAAGCATCAAACTGGTAAACTGAACATTGTGGGTTCAAATCCTAGCCATAAGTAACCTTAATTATGTCATAAATTGTTGAAGATTAAAAAAGGGTACTGCTACAGTGATACAAAAAACAACCAACTGTTCAGCTATTAATTTCCGCCTTACTGTTGGTACAGATAGAGAGCATTCTATTGTTTTGACAGTAGCCAATGTAAAGATCAACTATTAGCTTTACCAAGTGCAATTGTTCAAACCTAGTACACATACTGTACGTTGAACCTCAGTTTGATCATGGTCTACAACTCTGTTCAGCAACAGTCAAACTGTCAGTCTGAAACACAATAACTAAAAATTTGAACTGTTTCCTGTTATAATTATAGATTATTCTATTTTATTATATAAAATAGAGTGTTTTATTGATTTTTCAGCCGCTAATAAAAGTGATAATCTCACATGTGCGATTATTTATGATAATCGCACATGTGACAATTATCGCTGAATCAGCATTATAGTTTAATGTAATTTTTGCAAGGCAATAGGACAATTTGTTTATATAATAAACAGAACAATACATGGATGCTTGGAAATATAAACAGGATGTCACTCGTTCACTTCGCTCACTCGTGAGATATCCTGGTCAACACTCAAAATAAATTTCATATTTCCGCACATCCATGTATTATTCTCTATATAATAATATTTACTAAAAGTTTACATGGTACAAGTTAAGCCATTGTTTAACTCAACCTCAGTCATTCTGTAACGTTACTTCTGAATAGTACTGTACCATTGGTTAGTGACTAATGGCTTGCAACATGAGTATACAAGAAGCATTAATTCAGTATTGATTATTTTTTCCACTGAACTGTGGTACTGTTCAATTATTTTTTTCAGAGATTTACTTGCATTTGTGTACATTCCAGTTGTTCAAAGGGAACTGGACATTTTTAGAGAAACAGTGTGGAATAGTCATCGTGGCCGAAAGCAAGCAAATAAACAACTTCCAACTGGAATACCAGACCATATTTATAGCTTTCCTGAACGGTATGGAGGTGACAGGTGTGGTCATGTCATCAATGAAGAACATTTGAAGGAAGTTGCCGAATTATCAGGTGTTTTGGAAGGAACTGATGACTTTTTGGATCCAGCATTTCGAGCACGCTGTGAAGTACTTATTCCTGACACAGATGAAATTAAACCTGCAGAGGCTGCAGATGCATATTTGTATCTTAAAGCAAATTTAGCCTGAACTACTGTAAGATTTATTTGATTAGTTTTAAAGTAGCACCCAAGGTTCAATTTAATTTACTTGTTAAAAATTGTTTTGCATTTGTATGCATGCAATGTGCAGTTTTCTCATTTGACTAAGGTGCAAATTGCAGATATTCACTTGAATCCAACCCTAAGAACCCATTGAACTATCCAAATTTGGAACTTATCATAAATAATTAACTGTCAATGATGCAATGGCACTGCTGGAAGGATCGAAAGAACTTGGTTTAGATTTGCCCACGTGTGTAGGCAGGTGTCATCTTCTCAAAACCAGTTAATTAAGCTGGTATATAGAAATGTGCAATACGAATTGTAGTAAGTATTCCAAAGCTGCATTTCCTTGAATACAGTAATAATAGTACATGTATATGAAAAATTATGCCATTGTCATTAATAATATACTTGAAGATACTATATATATCAGTGATGTTTTTCACATTTTAGAAGTGGGGGAATGCTCACCAAAGTCAAATGGGCATGGCCACTAGCATATATATATATATATATATATATATATACATTCCTAGATCAGGTATTGCAAACTTAGATGACTGGGTTTAACAGGGAAAAGAAAGTTGTACTGTAGCTTACATGTATATCAGTTTAAATGTAAAAATATCAAAATTTATTGTCAATTTCCAAGAGTTCACAATGCAGTTACTGTATCTCGTTCTGGTATAAATATTAATACCTTTAACAATCCACTACAAAGCACCAAACAGAAAATGCTGGCACTGGGATGGGCAACCCAGGCCCTCATCTAAAAAAAAAGTGTCAGGAAAATAGTATGATCTGGACAGAAAATCACAGTCATCAGTCCAATCTTTTTCCATCCCCTGTTTACCAATTTTATCAAGGATGTAATCCCTTGCCAATTTTACGACATTTATGGTACCACCATTACTGTATTGTACTGTACATATTAACATGCTTCAGATAGCAACAGTAATAAAAAACTCAACATACTGGTTTTCAAACAGAGTTACATTTGAATGTTGTCTAAGGTTATCAGAAGTATTCACATGGTGTTTATTATATACCAAGAAGGGCAGAATATTTGTTGCACTTGTGCTCTGATAAAAATTGTTCTATTGCTTGTGTGGACAGATTTCCACAGCAAAATAGTATGGTCTGACTGTCATCATCCAGAAGCTTGGTACTTGCCACTTCTGGGTCACACAGACCATACCCAGTTCCTTGGATATCCAAAACCATAATTGCTTTTTCTGACTTCACATATGTAAAATGTGCGAATGCTTCTGCCTTGGCTGCAACCTCGCTTCCACTAACCACAATATTTCCATCATTGTTGATGTACTTGATGAACTCACCTTCCAGGTATAACTCCAAGGTTACAAGTTGACCGTCATTCCTGCCTAAATACACTTTCGAATGCTTGAATGTTTCTCCATACTCTGCATGGATAGAGCTCTCTTTCTTCAAGAGCATGGCATAATATCTTGCCAGACTGTTCATTTGCACAGATTTTCTTGTATGATTATCCAAAGACCCAAACAAATCTTCTATGGATTGAATCTGATCAGGTTTGTAGCGTTTAAGAACATACCTTCCTTTCAAACCAGAGATGGCTTGGGCGTTAAAGGCATTTCTAAAGGCTCCACTGGAAAAAGGTGACTTACAGAAACCTTGGCTGAAAATGGCACAAGCCATTCTTTTTTTTCGATAGAAAACTCTTCAAGGTAAAGTTCGATGATCTCCTAGTCACATGCAGGAGGGATCAGCTTGCCGAGTTGAAGAAGCGTGCTTAGAGATACTGATTTTGGAAATGCTGAATGTTGCACGACCTTTTTGGGCGATTCAACAGGCAAAGATCTTCGTGATTCAACATCTTTTGCAGTAAGATCAATCTTTTTCAGTTTAGCTTTCTTCGCTGTTGGACTACAAGTACTACTTGAACCGAAGCCTTCATCACCTTCCTCAGGCTCAGTCTCTTTGTCGTCAAAGTAAAATCTTACATGCAAAACAGTTTAAAGTTTTTTATCTGATCTATGCTCGTGTACGACGGCCCTCTCTCACCTGCCAGCACGTCGCATGTCATAAAGGATGCCACATCAAAATAACTTTTGCACGCATTCTTGATGTTGTCAAGCGTTAATGCATCATAAGGGAAAGGCACGATAGCTAACGGCCCAATTCGACTGTATTTCTGGCATTTCCCCTCGACCTCAGCAGACAATCTTTGAACAGTTAAGTCGTCCACAACATCTGGCTGCTTCTCGTCTGTTTTACGTCTCTTTTCAGCATGCTTTTGCTTAAAATCCACCCACTTCTTGTTATTTCTTGCTTTATTCGACATAATCCGATATAAAATCGTACAATACACACACGTTTATCACCACCCCACCCTCAAAGCATTATGGTTATGTCACTCGTAGGCTGCCAAATTTTTCATTTTTATGAAAATGCATTATGGTAAGTTCAAATGTTCATTGACTCAAAAGGATCTTTCCTGATCCTTACCCTGATGATCCTAAATCACAACTCTACACCCTAACGCTGATGTCTAACTCCTTACTGTAACAATACCCTGACGGGTATCCTAAATAGAAAGGGTCTTCGTGTCATTCCTATTAGCCCTAACTGGCCTGTTTACAACTTCTATTGCATTCCAAACTGAAAGTAAAGCTACATATTGTACAGTATATTATAGTAAGCTATTAAATTAGGGATGAGCCAATAATTAGACATTAGTTGGTAGAAGCTGATAATCAGCAACTTTCAGGCTGATCGGTTATCAGATTAGAGTTATGGTTGTCATTTGAGCTAGTAACAACCTCCAGTCCAATGTACCTGTGACATATTCTGTGTCCATTGTTTTTCAGTAAACAGTGATCTTGCCAAACTCTCTAATCAATATGAGCTTTAAAATAATTGATAAAGCGCAAGTATTGGCGTACTAACGAGATGGTGACAATTCAACAGGCGATTTCAGGAATTCTGGGCATTTAAGGATCTGTAGGTCTTGCATGCATTCGGAAGGTGACAGAGTAAAACCTTCTAACTTCATGACGTCTGATATATAAAAACAAAACGAAGTGGGACCGCATGTTCTTTCGGAACCACGGTGTAGCAGGCAGGTACGTAAGCTGATAGCAGTTTAACTAGGGCGAAATAGTCCTATAAATTGCGTGGTACCTTAGTAGAAACTAATAGGACTTGCGTTTCATTGAATTCCACACCTGTATCCATGACGGACGCAAGGTCATTTCTTTTAATGCATCCAAAAGCCTCATTTACTTCATCTTATCTTGTTCTTTACCGAAGCTTTCTTTTCAAATGCTTCGGGTAAGAAACGTTGTCCTGTTCACTTCATGTTAACAAGTGCGCTAAGCCAAAGTGAATCGGTGAGGCGATGCCGAGCATGTGCCAAGGCAGCGCACAAAGCTAAAGCAAAACTGCCAAACGCAACCCGAACCTTGTCAACATGTCATATACACTGTACGCGTGTGAACAGTGCTAGCTTTTCTGCATGTAAATAGCGATAGGTTTTCTGTGTGTAAATAGTGATATCTTTTCTGATGCATTTTTTAACTTGCTTTAACTCAAAACTCGAGTTTACAGTTTTAGTACAAGTGAGAAATAGAATAGTCAATAGTGTTTCAAAGAATTTTTCAGTTTTAGTTTTTAGTCTCGGAGCCGGCTTAGTATACGTTAGTACGCCAGTACTCGTGCTTTATCGATGATTTCAAAGTTCTTATTACGTTAGTATGACAATATTTAGGCTTTATCATTCATTCTAAAGTTTAGTTCGTTAGTTAATACGCCAGTACTACGGTGCGCGTTTTTCATATAAAGTTTTTAGTACGTTCGTAAAGCTTTATGTAAGTCAGTTTGTTAGTTTAACTTAATTACACTTATGGTTCTATATGGTTTTAACTCTTAGTACGCAACGTTGTTGGTACGCGTACTAAATCTAAAATGTACGGTGGCCGATAAAGGTCATTCACCCGCAAAACTAAAATTCACGCCAACAAAACCAAAATTCACGCAAACGAAAATTCAATTCACGCCACAATGAAACCGCTGACTGATCGCGGTCTCTTCGACGTTATTCACGCACAAAGTCAAAATTCACACCAACAAAATCCCAATTCACCCCAATGAAATGAAAATTCACGCCAACAAAAACTCAATTCACGCCACAATAAAACCGCTGACTGATCGCGGTCTCCAGCCGCTGCCTCTTTTGACCACCATTTTTTAGCTACCTAGCTTGACTGTTTTGTTTCTTCAAGTCATGAAACATGGGGTTTTGCTCAAGATGTTCTGCAGAGTTAATGGCATCATACAAGTTTTGCCCAGTGTGTGGCTCAAATCAAAGTGGATCAAGTAAGGATTCCAGCACGGCAAGTAAGTCCTCGAGTATAAAGTCAACACAAGCTCTTAAGTCTAAAAGCTTAGGATACCAGAAGTATCAAGAGATGAAGAAGGAGAAACGGGCAACATATTTTAGATGTGACAAAAAAAGTAAGAAGGCAAATGATGAAAACATGGAGGAAGAAGTAACGGTCAATGTAGGTGTCATGAAATTTGATGGATTGGAAATGAAAGCACAAAGGGGGAAAACCTTTAATATACCATTCAAAGTTAAAAAGGCTTGCACAAAGGAAGAGTTGATGGCAGCTGCCTACACTAAATCAAGAGCTCACAACAAGGCAGATACAAAAACTATAGAACATTATGAACTCTTGTATCCAGATGCAACAGTTGTGGACAAACTTCAAGAATCGGATGAACCATTTATACTTCATAAGTATAAGAAAGAGTATGGGAAAGCCTACAGCAGAATTACGTTCTATCTCTGCTTGCAATCAGAATTACAAAGGTATAAACTTTCCTTGTTGAAAGAAGTGGTTTTGTCAAGTGACAGCGAAAGTGAGGGAAATCAACACAAGAAAAAAAAAACTGAGCCAACTGGTCTTGAACCATCTACGAGTAACTCCTTGCAAACCACTAACGACGAGCCACTAAAGATTGCCACTCCTTGTGACACTGAGCAAATTGAAACTGATGCAACCCTTGCATTGGCATTGCAAATGGAAAATGTGGACAACACTTATGCTTCACTTTTTACTGTTGATGATGTCAGCGAGGAACTAGCTGCCAACGAGGAACATGTTCCTGATGAAGAAATTCAAACCTCTATTGCCCAGCAAGAAGATGACCATGGTCAAACATGCCCGACTATTGAAGGTGTTTTGAGAGAACTATCAGAGCAAATTGATCACAGTAATATTACAAAATTTAATGTTGTTCGTACCAACATTTTTGAAAGTGCTAAACGGGCTCTTAACCGTAAAAAATTTGACCCACACCACAAAACATCAGTAAAATTCATGGATGACATAGGGTCATCAGAGGGGGCAGTAGATTTGGGAGGGCCAAAACGGGAATTTTTTACTTTGTTATTACAAAATTTATTGTTTGAGTCTCCACTGTTTTTTGGCAACACACATTCTAGGTTTTTGTCATTGAGCCAAAAATCATTAGAGGAAGAGGAGTATAAATTTGCTGGTGAGATTGTTGCACTTTCATTAGTTCATGGAGGGCCAGCCCCTCGCTGTTTATCATCATTAGTTTTTCAGGCATTGGTTAGTGGACCCCACAGGGTAACCCCAACAGTAGCTGATATGGAAGGTATACATGACATAACTAAAGATGTAGTACTTTCCCTTAATGATGTCCAGCCAGAGGAGGCAAACCAATTTATTGAAGACAATGAAAGATTGTCAACCATTATAGATCTTGCAGGGGCATGGAAACCAATAAGAAACAAAGAAGATAAGATAAGCATTATCCATAGTTTAATAAAGTGGTTCCTTTTAGGTAGAAACCAGTGTTCTCTGCAACAATTTCAAAAAGGCCTTGAAATATTAGGAGTGTTGGATAAGATGAAGCAATACCCTAGCTTGTTTAAATCACTGATGTGTTATTCCCCAAGTACTCTCACTGTTGAGTGCTTGGGAGCTAAGCTAAGCTATGAAAGAAGCCCAAAGGGTTCTAATGCATTTCAGGTGGAAAATGTAATTTTGGGATACTGGGCTGACCTGCTGCAAGATACTGAAGACAGGGAAAGCCAACTTAAACTCAAAGATATTCTTATGTTTGCCATTGGGTGCTTTGAATTCCCACCACTGGGCCTGGAAATTACCATCAGTTTTTTGCACAATGATCAAGAATGCAGATTTCCCAAAGCCAACACCTGCTCTTGTGTGCTCAGACTACCAGTTGTTCATTCCACATATGCTTCATTCAAAGATGATATGACATTTGCTATATTAAATACCAAAGGATTTGGATATGCTTGATAATTGCATATAATATGAACAGTTAACATTTATTATGTGAGAATGTGGGCCCAGTTGTTCTAAAGGTGATTAGCACTAATCTTAGGTTAAAATCTAAGTGGTTGTCGTATTTCAGTGGCAGTATCACTGATCTCTGTATAGACTGAGGTCACTGGGCAGTATCCTGTTCCTTTATTTTAGATTTTATGGGAAATTATTTTTGAATTTGTAAGATGTCTAAAATAAAACTCCAACTTATATTTGTATAATACAAGTCACTATTGTATTTGCAGGAATTACATACAGTACTATACTATAATTATGCTAATTTCCCTATGAACAACTGAGCCCTGGAGTTTATAAAAATTATTAAGGTTCATGACAACAGTTCAGTTTTTGTTACATTTTGATTCTGTCAATAAATTATGTTAATCTTTCTTAACTGTGTGTAGTTACTACTCTTCCTGTACTGTATTTTGACAAAAATGCACTTATTTAATTACCTTTGCTCAGCTATTTGTTTTAAAATTGTGTACATATTTAGAGCACTTTTCCAATCAGAAGGTTTTTCTAAGCCTTCTGATGTACAAACATACTCAAAGTAGTTTTGGAAGTCATTAGGCTCATCTTCAACAGCAACATGCTGTTTTATTTCTTGAATTTTATCAGCATCAACATGTTGTTTCTGATCTTCACTGTTATGTCTCTCTGGTAAGTAATACAGTTCATCTGGTCGCCCTGGAACTGTCTCGTGTCTTGATGATCGAATATAATGGTTGTTCCACAGAGTCTTTGTGTAATCGAGATCCTTCTGTAGAATATCACAAAAACAAAAACAAATACACTCCTTGTGAAGAATGTTTCCAGATTCAAATCGTCCACTGTCCACAAGATCTTTGAACAGGTTTATCCACCAGGATGATCTACTTTTTCTGAAACATGACCACCATGCCTCAATACGTTGATTTCGCTTTGACTCACCATACCTACAAATAATAATAGTGATGATAACAAGACTTTTATTTCATCACGGTAAAGTAACCACATGATTGACAGTATGGCTCATCAATTTGTGTGCCCCAACAACTTAAATATAATTTAGTCAGTGATGCTATCTTAATGTTCTAAGACTAGCTAGTCGAGGAATATGCTTTTGTATGAAATAAGTATTGCACATGAAAATGGCTCTACATTATGGTTTAATCCTAATACTGTAATTCTTTAATACTGGTATGAAAGAATCCTTGTTTAATAGTCTATGACAGTAAAGGAATATAGTTTGTCTACAGAGGTTTCTAATTTTCAAACCATGTGCTTTACTGCTATATTTGTTGTTTTATTCTTTGGTCATTCTACTATTGAGCACTCTTCAATCTACTACAAACGTAATCCATTTGATTTCATCAAGGAGAGTGGAGAGTGGACGTCCACCTAACCGAATACTGGAAACTGCATTCCTCCAGGGAAAAAATCAGTGATATAACTTAAATATACAATACAGTAAATATCTGGATAAAAGTTTAAAGCAAACTTACTGATTACTGAAGTTTAAAAGGATTGTAGGGTGGGCTGCTGATGGTGAAACCCAAGCCTGGCTAAGGGGGTATTTTTCTGATATACCTAGAAAAATTGTGAAAATGTACTGTAAGGTCTTTTGAAATGCCATTTTCTGAATTATGACTACTTGTACCTAGGCCAAAATATGTATCTGTCTTTAATAAAGCTTTCCAATAGTCATGATAACCCCTCTACTATGGTTATACTGTATATTTTAATTGGAATATGCCCAACCATGCCATGAACACAATTATAAAGTATAATTTAAAACTAAGTTCACTATTTAAAAAGGATAATACTAATTATTAATAGGATTGGACAAATGCTTGCCTTACTGATAATGGTTTTGCATAATATAGGTATTAATTAATTTTTCATGTTAAAGTGAATTTTTGAATTATTGTTATGTATTAGGCATTTTTCATTATTAATTTCAAGAATTATTTGGTAGCTGAATATCTATGAAATATTTCATTGGTAAAATGTATATGCTTATTAATTTAATTTATATTAAATTTTTCTTCAAATCTCATACCTGTGAGCTTTCTCACCAGCATATTCGTCAATAGCATCTGTACGAAAATAGCATTGAGCAGCTGCAACATTGCCATTTTCAGTCCCACAGTCACTCTGCACTATGAGAGGACAACCTTCATTTTCTACAACACAATCCAAGTAGAAACCAAGAACTACAGATGGATCGTTGTTTGATCTTGCAACGTTCAACCATAACACCTTTCGACTGAATCCATCCACACACCCATGGATTGGGAATCCAAAATCCTTCAACTTGTCATACCCATCGATGTGCCAAGTGTGATTGGGACCAAGGCTTGAATATACTCTACGTCTTAATTTTCTTCTTTTCCGTAGCTCGCACCCATCAGGATCAATTTCCTTCACTAATAATTGCACAAGATCTCTAGGAACGGTTAGGCCATGTCTGATTCTTAGGGAGTTCCATATAGATCGATACCCGAATAAACACCCTGGACCATCTATCTCTCTTCTTATAGCTTCTTTAATGTGGTTAATATCAATCATCTCCTTACTTCTTTTTCCAAGATTAAACAGTTGCAAACGACGCTTCAGAGTAGAAAGTGACATATTAATGTTATGAAACTTTGACATGAATTGCAAAATGCATGAATAAGTGTATCCACCGTAAAAATACATTTCAATAATTTCCCTCTCAGTCAGTGCCTCGTGTTGATCACTTACAACCACACCTCTTCCACATTCTGGACAAAAGTTAAAAAAAATTCTAAAGCTTGTCCACACTGATGGCAATGGCGATTGTCTGACATATCGTCTAGACGTACTTTCACTGCTTTAACTCCCAAAACCGCAATACCACAACATATTTATATAACAACTTAACAAGGAAGGCACCCTCTGGAAATGACATTGAAACCATGTGAGCCAACAATAGAATCAGTCAGCGGTTTTATTGTGGCGTGTGTTACGTGAATTGAGTTTTTGTTGGCGTGAATTTTCATTTCGTTGGGGTGAATTGGGATTTTGTTGGTGTGGATTTTGACTTTGTGCGTGAATAACGTCGAAGAGACCGCGATCAGTCAGCGGTTTCATTGTGGCGTGAATTGAATTTTCGTTTGCGTGAATTTTGGTTTTGTTGGCGTGAATTTTAGTTTTGTTGGCGTGAATTTTAGTTTTGCGGGTGAATGACCCTTATCGGCCACCGTAAAAATGTACAAAATGTCGCTCTGATAAAAGGCATCATACGTATATACATATCTCTCACTCATTAATTTTTCTAACATTCTTAAACAGGCATATAGATGGCCACCACAAATTAATAAGATGGAGGTTTGTCATTCATGGTGGGATTGATGGGTTTAGCAGATGTATTGTATTCCTCAGATGTTCAACAAACAACAAAGCAGATACTGTGCTTTTTTTATTCGAGGATGCAGTGAGACAGTTTGGGTTGCCATCTCGGGTGAGGTCAGATTTTGGAACCGAGAATTCTTATGTAGCTAGATACATGTTGGAACATCCAGACCGTGGGATCAACAGAGGGAGCATGATCACAGGAAAAAGCGTACATAATCAACGCATTGAACGACTGTGGCTAGAAGTGAAAAAGCTTGTTGTAACATATTATAGGAACATTTTTTATTACCTGGAACAAAGAGAGCAATTAGATCCTCTCAATGAGGTTGCGTTATTTGTGTTACATTACATTTATGGCCCACGGATCATTAACTGAACTAATGAATAGTTGGAACAACCATTCTTTGAGTACCATGCGTAATCGCTCTCCAATACAACTCTGGCATTCTGGGTTTTGTGCAGCAGCAAATCTTGATTATGCAGAGGTTCATGGCGTCTTTAATGATGGGAACAGAGACTGGAATAACTATGGTGTCGATGGGGATGGACCACTTCCAGAAGTCAATGCAGATGATTACATTGAAGTTCCAGAAACACCGATAAATCTTTCTGAAGCGCAACAGAATGAACTGCAGACATTGGTAGATCCCTTGGCTGATGATGATAATCACGGTATTACCTTATATGTAAATACACTAGGAATTGTTAATGGATTTTTTTAATACATGATACTCTTTCAGCAAACCAAGCAACAACTGTGTTACACAATGAATATAAATATTTTATTATTTTTGTAGTTTTATTAGTTTTTATTACAGTAAGACCACAGTAAAAATGAACTCTTGAAGCACTGTTTTTTTTACATGTACATGTAGTTCTCTTAACTAGAATGCTAGTACTGTACTACCTTTAAAACCTATGGTAGAATGTGAACAAGTAACAGCAACATCATAAAATGACTTTTTTTACCTTATTCCAGATTGGCCAGTGATGCATTTCAAATGCACACAAATTAATTGGCAACTTCGAACCCAGGGTCTTTACCTGTTCGGTCACTTCGTCACTAATAAAGACTCTGGGTTACAAGGTTGGTAAATGGTCCATATATAAATTTCTGCTGTTTAAACTACGTTTGTCATTTTGGAAATGAACTCTAACTGAAACATAAAAAAGGATAAATACTAGCAGAACTTATGGAATAAGGTCTGTTAAACTATAATATAAATTGCAAGATAAACGTTTTTTCAGTCAGTACAAGTTATCAGAATAGCTCATGTGCACATACATGTAAGATATGTGTACAACTTATCCCCTACCAAAGCCAACATGTTGTGATGAAATTGCTGTATTCATAGCATGCTTGAAATCTTCATATTTGTTATAAATATTTGGCAATTTTACTGATAAGAAACATGCATTTGGGTCTGGATAGGGGATTGCTGCAAATGAAATTTGAAGCTTCTTAGTAGGTAGGTATGGATGTCCCACAATAAACTGCACCACTTGTGCCATTGATGGTAAAGCAGATATGATTCCTTCTTTCTCACCTTAAATGATACAAAAATGTCATCAGAAGTATTACAGTAGTAGTGCTATTCTTGATTTGCACTAAACAGTTGCCATGTTGGAGGAACTTTAACAAAAGGATCTAATTATAGCTGTTGTATTTGCTAGCAATAAGTGCAACAATTGTTGCCAACTCAGCAACAACTGCTTGATGAAAAAATATACAGCTGAAGATCCTAAACCTGGCTAAAACTATTTAGAGAAAGTGGCAGCCAATGAGCATGTAAAAGTTGAAGGTCATCCCTTTGACAAAATGAATAAAGGTGAAGTTATTGAACAACAAATCATTGCAACTTATCTTGCAACAATGTTGTGTTGCAAGTTGAAGCAAGATGTTGCACATATTACTACCCACTATTGCAACTTGTTGTGCAACAAATTTCTTGTTGTAAGTTGCAGCAACATGTTGCAAAGAGTAGATTGTTGCTTCTACTTTTTGCAGCATGTTGCTACAGTACAACTTGCAACAAGGAATTTGTTGCACAAGTTGCAAGAGTGGGTAGTAATACATGCAACCTTGTGCTCAACTTGCAATGCAACATTGTTGTAAGACAAGTTGCAGCAATTTGTGGCTCATATTACTTCACCTAACACCTTACAGTCAAAGCAGAATGTTTTTTCTCACGTGACCTTGCAGTATTGACAGCAACATTGCAAATTTTCAGCAACTTGCCAAGAAATTGACAAGTTCACACAGGAAAGAACATCTGGTTTGACTGTAACATTGTACTGTATGGCATTTGAGTAAAGGGCTGTTTTTTTGCCGACTCAGGCAGGAATGGGTTAAAAAGGTTAACTCTTAAAATCATCACCTCTTTTGTTTTCTGACACATCTTTTACATACTGTACAAACCAATCCATGGTTTTCTTATCATCTTCAACTTCAGATACAGTCTGGGGAATAAGAACAATGAAGTCCTCAGCACTAATCTTTAACTCATCAGTAAGTGGGAATATGTATGGTAAACATCCTTCAGATGACTTCAGAAAGCCAATCAATGAAATACTTTCCATTCCTTTTCTCAATTGATCAATTTCTTCCCTCCTTGCTTTAAACACATGGGTCATCACACACTGGCATGCTCTGTATTTGTTCACTACAGTGAGTAGCTCATTGACAAACCCAGCTTCAGTCAGCACAAGCACTTCATTCGGTGTTAGGTTAAGGTCTTCATCAGCACATGCACCTTGTATCTCCACATGAAAATAATAGAACAGACATAAGATACATAAAATTTTTGGAAAATGATTAAAATTATAGATTCTATTTTTCAGTGCATCTGTAATAGAATGCGCAGATAATTATCCTTTACATGATATTACATCACCTGTACATCTATTATTTACAGTACAGAAGCACTAACACACACACACACTGAAAATTGAACTGTAAAAAAGGCCTAACAGTCTCAATTCTTCTTGACTGTTATTTAACCTTGTTAACTTTACCTTGTCAAGGCTTTCTCTAATTTCTAAATCAGGAACATCTTTGACTGTCAACTTCAACATTGATCTTTCAATATCTTCTGTAACTAGAAACTCTGCAAGAGCTCGTGACAAACCAACCAAGCCCTTACCACTATGAAGGATAGAATGGGCAATCATTTTCCCAACATATACAAAATACTCAGATGCAACATATTCTGCACAGTGAACAGGTAACAGGTGATCTTCTCCTTCAAAAAGGACAAAACCACCAGTACCTTCTTTAAGACTAGACATAACAATATGGCAGAACTCCCTTGTCAATGCATTGGCATCCATTCCTGCCTCACCAATAAATTCAACATCAGGTTGTTTTTTCATGTCAATAGAACCACGTTTATGCTCTTTCAAAACGTCCTTGATGATAGTATCAGGTGACCGGTTTACAACAATTTGTTGTCTTGGAAAACTTTTATCAATCGTTTGTTGCCTGAATTTTGTAATTGCATTCTGAGGGGTTTCAGTTTGGCACTCCAGCAGGTCAGCTGTTAAAAGAACAAAAGTTTAATAATGTTAAATCTCACAATTGCAAATATATAAATGGCCCTAATATATATGCCAGCATTAAAATTAATCCATCTGTTGTAAGAATTAGGGTAAGAATTAAATTGCTCCAAAGGTGGCTCTTCAGAGTTTTACTATGGACAAATGAGGAACCATAACAAGATAATTTCCTCTTACTTCCATCATTCAGAATAGATAAGACTGCCTGCTGCACATCTCCACATGAACTAGTAATTTTTCCTAGAAGGTATGACCTTTCTTTGTGAGGGAAAATTGCCTGAAGTTCATCAACTTTCTCTGTGAAATGAGAGGAAAAACAACTTTATGGTACAAAAATATGCATCAATTTGTGGATATTGCATTCTTTTCATAATTACACCCTCTATATTATTATATCCATGCCTCGAAATTAGTGCCGGTCACCGGTCATTGACTGGTAAAATTATCCAGTTTGTCCGGTAAATATCGTTGCTTACCGGTCATGCATGACCGGTAAAATTTTGAGTGAAATCGATTTTTTTGTTTGGGAAAATGTTGCTTTTATAATCGTTGCAGACGTTCAGTTTTAGGGTGTAGCGCGGATGCCTCGCACTACACCTTAAAACTGCACTAGCGGATGTCAAACCCCGAAAGCACTACGCATATTCATCCGAATATAACACCTGCATTTCAGACGATACTTCATCGCACATAGCAGCAGTCCGACTCCGAAACAACTGACGCATTAAAACGATTGACCTTGTGCTCTGAGAAAAATAATATCTGTGTTCTATTCTATCCCAGATTCCCAGGCCAGAATCGGAACTTTTAATGAATGTCTTGCTATTATGCAAGATACATTTACTTGTTATCTACTGTATTATACAATATTATCACAGTTTTGGGCGTGACACGCAGTTAATATTTTGTTCATTATACCTGATAAATAAAATGTGTTTGGTTCTTGTTCTTTGTTCGTCTTTTTCTTGCCAAAGAAATAATATATTTTTTTGACAATTGTCATGTTGTTCAAGAAGTAAACTAACTTATACCGGCTACACAAGTGCACGTTGCACTTAAACGTTAATAGACAATAAGTGAAAAAACAAATATGACAATATGTCATGGTAACAAATCCTCCGTGACCGGCAAATTTCATTTCTTACCGGTCGCAATGACCGGCAGATTTCCAAGATTTATTTCGAGGCTTGATTATATCCTATTAAATTTCACCCACCTGACCTAACCAAAACAACATATTAGTGGTACTGTATATACCTTACGAAAAAATCCTATAGGAATTCCTATAGAAAATCCTATAGGAATTCCTATAGGAATTTCTATAAGATTTTGGCCCAATTTCCTATAGGAATTCCTATAGGAATTCCTATTGAATCCTATAGGAATTCCTATAGAATCCTATAGGAATTCCTATAGAATCCTATAGGAATTCCTATTGAATCCTATAGGATTTCCTATTGAATCCTATAGGAATTCCTATAGGATTCAATAGGAAATCCTATAGGAATTCCTATTAGATTTTGCCCAAATATCCTATAGGAATTCCTATAGGATTTCCTATTGAGCAAATCCTATGGAAATTCATCAGTGAGAGAAACAAAGCAAGTTCTCCTTACGAAAATATCCAATAGAATATTCCATAAAAAATTATATAGAATATTCTATTAGATTTTGGGATGTATTCTATTGGATTCTCTATGGAATATTCTATAGGATATGCTATAAGATGTAATAGAAATTCTTTAGAATATTCTATAAGCTATCTTACAAGATATACAGTAGAACAGTCTTTGGAATTCTACAAGATACTCTACAAAACATTTTATCAATAGTTACGCAGTACAATATTCTACATTAACACACCTTTTTTGTCCAAATGTTAACACACCTTACGTTAGGTTTTCTAACACACCTTAAGTGTTGAAAGGCACACCTTATGGTATGTTAAAAAACACATCTAGTAAGGTTTTTTTTTGGCTTGTCCAAACTTTGACACACCATAAGTTGTGTTTTGTGAAAAGGTGTGTTATTTCACACACCTTGGTACGTTATATAACACATGTTAAGATGTGTTATATATAGGTGTTAATAAAAAGGTGTGTTATGCAACATGCCCTGATGTGTGTTATCTTACACATGTAGGTGTGCATAATAACACACCCTGAAACATGTCATTCAGCACATCAATGACCAAGAGAAAATAAACATTTTTAAAAGCATTTAACATTAATGTCAACATATTCAATATATTTTAACACATATTTAAAAACTGTGAGGGTTTACATCAGGATGACATTAAAGTATACACTTACTATAATAAATACTAGTTATATACATGGTATATGGGGCGATTGTCATAAGCAAACCATTTTTGGCAGTTCAAATTCCCAAATATTAACTAAGCTAAAAATCCTAACCATGTTACATGTATGTGGTTCTGCATCTATATCCAAAATACATCATTCAGCATTTAGGAATAGGATACTACATTACATATTTAGAATGTTGGTATTTTCAAAGTGTACTTAACAACAATCCAATCAGCAATGACACAAGGGAACATCAGTGTAATCATCTTGGACATCAACAATCCTTTTCTTTCATTGAGAAGTTGGCTTTCGCATCATCACTCAATGTGTACCAGTCCAGTCCTGTAGAATGAGAAAATTAGTTCAACAATTTGTTAACTAATATTTAATTAATTCAAATATTTAAAGGTATATATTAACCACTTTGCAACAAAACTCAAAATTTCAATTTATAAGCTAAAATTTTGATTTTGTTGTGATTTTTCTTTGTTTAAATAGTCAATCCATTTAACCCATTGATGCCTACAATAGGGTGTCTGAGGAATCATCTGCTGATAAACATAGTAAAACAATAAAGGGGACATTATTGGCTGGCTCAGGCAGGAATGGGTAATAATCATTTGACTCAATACCATTGCTACCTCCCCTTTAGAGAGTAAAATCATGTGGAGTGTAAATTAATGTCAATACATGTATTAAACATATACAAAGTATATATATGACTTAATCTTCCATCATATACTGTATCACAAATGGGCTCTCAGTAATGACCTACTAACTAGCTGACTAGCTTCCCAGGGTCAAGAGTAAGATTCCCTCCCAAGGTCACATTCCTCCAAAGTACAAGATTGCAGTTACCGAACAAACAATTTGGACAGAAAATTCTACTTTCCTTAGCAGAATTATAATTTTGAAGACAATTAGAATATAGGGATGTTCAGTAAGGTATAAGGAATATGCAGTATCTGTATATCACTAAAATTATACCAAATGAATATTATTAGTATTATATCAGTTTGTCTTATTAATCATATATATATATATATATATATATATATAGCAGAAACTTACTAGTGTACTATTGCAAATGCTGTCCACTCTCGTCAACTATTCACTCAGAAATTTTGAGCTCATAATTTAATTGTTAAATATATATACTGTAGAAGATGTTGTAAAAACCTTTGGCAGAGTGCTCGATGGGAATCCAGAGCATATTATAGTTAAAGTTCAAAGACTCAACAGGTTTGATTAGACATTTTATTACTATTTAGTTTCGTGCCACAAATATTGTGCGCGTACTCTTCGGATAAAATGGTCTAACCATTTTATCTGAAGAGTACCACACAATATTTGTGGCACGAAACTAAATAGTAATAAAATGTCTAATCAAACCTGTTGAGTCTTTGAACTTTAACTATATATATATATATATGTATGTTAAGAGTGAAGTTTGTAGCTTGGTGTAATATGAGTAAAATTTGTTCGCAAGCTTTTTATACTCAGAAAAATGTCTGAGTATCCCTGACAGGATTCGAACCCGTGACCTTCTGATATCCAGACAGACGCTCTGCCGACTGAACTACTGGGACTCAGACAGTAGTGAGAAGGATAAATCAAAGGTCGCGGGTAATAAGAAGGTAATAAGAAGGTAAGATAAGATAATAAGAAAGATAAGAATCCCATCAGGGATACTCAGACATTTTTCTGAGTATAAAAAGCTTGAGAACAAATTTTACTCATATATATATATATATATATATATATATATATAAATAAAAGACATACAGTTAGACCAATATATGACCTGTAATTAGTACTTTGAGATATTAATACATTGAGATATCAACATAGGAATAGATCATTATGTCATTACTCAATAAATAAACTACTAGTATATGAATTAAGGTTATTTAAGGATTTTACTTACCAATATAAACAGCAAGTTGAATTAAATGGTTGAACACAACTGAACACGGTAACTCTACCCTATGCACTAGAAAACAAGAGAAAATAATATATGAAATGAATAAGCAAACAAACAAACAAACAAACAAACACACACACACACACACACACACACACACACACAAAACATACTGTTAGTCTGTTAACAACAATTTAATATTTCATATTAATGATGATGAATTCTGCCTGTGATTCAGTGAAAATACGCTAATCACAAATAACTTTTACCTCAAAATCGGAATGCTTTAGTTTTACATAAGATAATCCTTATCATGAAAGCAACGGTGGCTAAAGAATGGCAAAAAAGGTAGAATGATTTGAGTTTGTTAGGAACCACAATTGACTAAATTGAGAAGAGATTCCAACCGCCATGTTCACGAGTCAAAACTAGATGATGACTTAATACCAAACATTGACTTCAACAGTTCAACTACACTAACTTCAGTATAAAATGGTTTGTATTGGACAATCAAACAGGAAATTTGACGAGAGCCAAAGAAAATTTCACATTACAATAAGGAGGACAATAGAAAACAAACGATAAATACTCAATCTCTTACCTTGCTCGTAGCCTCGTGCGAGAGATGCTTCTAGGACTTTATTGGTTCAACTGGATTTTCATGGCTTTTAGTTAAATCTTTCCGTAAGAACATGTTACTTCGGTGAGGACTGTCTGCCTGATCTCTTCGCAAACAAAAAGTCTTTTATTACCAAAAGTTTCCATAGCTTGAATCTCAAAAGCCAAAACACCATCACAAATTAATTTCAAACGTGGCGCGCTGAGATGAGAATCGAAAATGAAATGACGCTATCCCAAGTATCAATGCGCGCTCGCTATCTGCGCGGTTTCGTGGCTGCATGCGCCTGGGTACGACACTGGCTAGACGGAGCCTCTCTGGTGACTGCGCTGTTTAGCCAGAAGTTTTATTACCTGTAGCCTTTCTTTCTGAATTCTGATACGCTATTCTGTTTCAAAATTACACTCACATATTAATTCGGAATTATGGCAATGGTCTGATACTGCGGAATGTGGTTGAAGAACCGAACTAATGGCAATTTTTATCTTGATATGGAATTTCAGGTCTGTCTCAACTGCTTTTTGTATGGAAATAAAATTATTTTAGACCAACGACCAAAATGTTTGCTAATAATATTTATTTTGTAATTTGGCCAACACAAATTTTAATTCCTATAGGAAGCGTATTTTCCTATAGGAATTCCTATTCAAATTCCTATAGGAAAATTTACTCCTATAGCATCCTATAGGAATTCCTATAGGAAGCATATTTTCCTATAGGAATTCCTATCAAATTCCTATAGGAAAATTTATTCCTATAGCATCCTATAGGAATTCCTATAGGAAGCATATTTTCCTATAGGAATTCCTATTCAAATTCCTATAGGAAAATTTGTTCCTATAGGATCCTATAGGATCCTATAGGAATTCCTATAGGAATTACAAATTCCTATAGGAATTCCTATAGGATCCTATAGGATTTTTTCGTAAGGGTATATTTCTAAAATTCATTATTAAGGTAGGTAGGTAGATATAGACAGATCATCGATACATACAAACATACATACATACACACATACATACACACACATATTAAAATGAATGCCTGTACCTGAAGAAGCATCTGTTGACCAAGGCACAGGTGGCAGTTCAACCATGCTGCAGATGGCATCATCTTCATCATCAGAAACAGTAAGTGTATCAGCCTACAACACAGTCCGGTGATATACTGTAGTGGTTTTAATTTAATAATTCTTATTTTGTCAAATCTATTTTAAGTAACACCACTACAGTATGACCAATTAAAGGATACCAGTTCTTATTCTCCCCTCATACAGTAGATACATGTACCATGCACATTTCTTCAGCTGTTGTTTCTTAGTTGGAAACCACAACATACAGTACTGTACAGTATGTATTTCACTATTTCATTACTTCAGAAAATCTCTTACAATATATACCTGTTCATTCAACATGACATTCTTTTGACCTACATGTAACTTTTCTGATGGTACCAACCATATTGTCCTTTGAGTAAAAATCTTACTGATGAATTCACCACTTAATTCTTGACCAGCAGTCATTTGAGGTTTGACAAGATCATGTCCAACACCCATCATAATCTGAAATCTACAAGTTTTATAAAAAAAATAATAGACATAAAATTAGCTAATCAAGGATAAAAGACACTGACAGCAGACCTTGGGACAACTATCCCTGGCAAAATATTTATATTATGGAATAGGGTCAATTATGTTGATAGTGGTTTAGTTTAGTTTGCTGTTTACAAGCTAATGTTCTTTGACAAACTACTGCATCATGGGTAGTCAGGACAAAACTGAAAAGAAACACTTAACCTATGCCTCCAAGATACCTTTTTGTCCATGCACAGTTTGGTCTAAAACAGTACAAGATCTATTTTATGTTAAGATCTTAATCTAAAAAATATCCAATACCTACTGCACAAATTAATAAATACAAAACATATTACATTATCTGTCACTACCTTCTTACAATATAGTGTAAAAGCACACTTACTTTGGAAGTTTCTCGACAGTCGCAAGTTGAGAGAACTCCTGTAGGAGTTCTTCATAAACTTTAGAAAAAGGCCAATGTTTTTCAAATTTAAAGGCACTTATTATGTTTCCTGTTCGGTGCAATTTAGCTTTTTGGGGTCCACGAACTACTTTGCTGTCATCTGGATTATTTAACAAAACTACTTCTCTGCAGAATGGTTGCCCAGTAGTCGCAGCTTTTCCTTTCGATTTGCCTTTAGGTTCCTTCTTGCAATACGGTGCAGCCCTGTTTGAGTTTCGCCCTCTTGGTTGGTATGAGAATCTGCTGTTAAATCGGGAATAGTTGCATTTAGATTTTGCTGTTGTAAAGACGAAGTACCACGTCGGAACAAGTTACGGAGTTCCTGTGCTGGACCTTGTGCTGAGGACTGAACTGACGCTAAACTACTGGTCGAAGTTGAAGCACTCGAAGGAGTCGAAGTCAAAGCTGTTGGAACTAACGTCGGAGACGGAGTTGTTCTAGTTGCATTCGAAGCCAGTTGCTCGCTATTCACGTGGATATTGGTAGGAGAAGAGGTTATATTGCCAACAATATTTCGGAAATGTGGATGAGTCAAAACACCGTTAACTAGTTCCTCCAGTGAAGATGTCGAAGGTAACTGACGTTCGTCCGCCATTTTGGTTGATATGATTTGGATCATGTGGTTTGGCCATTGGAGGTATGTTTTGCTTCCATTTTCTGGTCATTCAACCAGGAATGCAACTGCGCAATAACTGGATACTTCATGTAAGAACATTATAGAAAATAGAATACGACGGGTAGAATACTGGTAACGAGGCGCCCGCGATGGGTGGACAGCAGGGCGGTTATATAGGTGGACAGCACATACTAGTACCATTATAGCATTTACACATCAAAGTCTATTCAAATAATACTAAAAACAATAGTAATAACCGGGTTATATCAAATAAGAGACTGGAGGGGCTAATTATTCATCAATAGAATGATAAAAAGTGTATTTTGCTCCCCCCCCGCAGCAAATTTTAGGCCTTTTTTAGCCCCATTGTCGAAGATGTTGGGGGGACTTCGCCCCCTTCTTGGAAACATTGGGAGATATAGGCCCCCATCGTTTCGCCGCCCTTCCGCTGCCCCCTTTTAAACCAACTAGTATTTTAAAGCACCCTCCCAACTCTCAAGACAGAAAAATAAATTTTAGAGACCCCCAAAAAGGGATATACCAAAAAACGATAATATTCAACCGGGCTATGTCTAGTAATGTACTGTGACAAGAAATGAGGGTGTAACTATTGTATATTGTAACTATATCGAGAGTTACCGTAAAAAAACTAAGCCCCGGTCGAATATACCGAAAAACGGTAATATTCAACCGGGCTGATGTCTAGTAATGTATTGTGACAAGAAATGAGGGTGTAACTATTGTATATTGTAAACTATATCGAGAGTTACCGTCCACAAACTAAGCCCGGTCGAATATACCGAAAAACGGAAATATTCAACCGGGCTATATCAAATAATGCATGTAGCTATTATGACAAAAAATGAGGGTGTAGCTATTGTATATTGTAACTGTATGGAGAGTTACCGTCAACAAACTAAGCCCGGTCGAATATACCGGAATATGGCATCATCATCGTGACATCATTAATATTATTATTTTTATCATCACCATCTTAATGACACTATCATTATCATAATCAGCACCATTTCTTATCATAATCAACACCATTATTATTATCATCATAATGATTACATCATCATCATCATCATCATCATCATCATGACATCATCAATGTCATCGTTATTATCATCATCGTGATACCATCATTACCATGAATAGAATAGAATAGAATAGAATAGAATAGAATAGAATAGAATAGAATAGAATAGAATAGAATAGAATAGAATGGAATAGAAAAGAAGACTCTATTTATAGAGGGTGACACTAAGCAGCAAAGAGCTGATAAACTTGTGGCCCTAATAACAAATATTACTAGACATACAATAATGATATAACACATGATGACATTAAAGTTAACTTAAACATAAAAAAACGACCATCTCTTCTTGTTTATCGCTTTTAATCTTTAGCAATGTATTTTTTCATGATATAATTGTCATCATTATCATTCTCATCATGATGATATCATCATCACCATCATGATGACATTATCATCATCATCATCACCACCATGGAATCATGATGATGACGACAATAATGTTATGATGATGATGATAAGGATGATAATGTTATGATGATGGTGATGATGATGATGATTATGATGATTTCATCATAATGATAATCATTAAAATCATGATGATACGATGATGATATTAATGTTATTATCGTGATGTTGATAGTGGTGACGCTGTCATCATCATAATGATGACGATGATAAAGATGTCATGATGATGTCCTCATCGCATAATGATAATAATGATGAACTCATCAGTCATCACTTATGACGTTAATGATGATGGTGATGATAATGATGTCATGATAGTTACACCCTCATTTCTTGTCACTAGGCCTGTCCACAAGTTGCTCGAAATTTGGAAAAAAGTTGCTCAAAAAATCATAAAAAGTTGCTCGAAAAATGCCCATTTTTGCTAAAAAGTTGCCAGTTTTTAGAGAAGTTGCTCAAAGAATACAAGGATTATTTCAATTAAAAATACTAAAAAACAACATTTATTACCAAACTATTTACTCCTAACGAAAGCACAAATGTAAACGGCAAATCTGTTTAAACATTGACCACTTGACTTAAAATGTTCTTAAACAATTTCATAATTCAAGTCAGCAAGTCTTCCTCTGACTATCATTGTACTTGAGCATAACTGATGCTTCCAGTGTTTCATCCAAAGCAGCTTCTTGCTGCTTGGAAAAACAACCATTCATGAGACTAAAGACCCTCTCCGCAGCTGCTGAACTAGGCTGGAC
The DNA here is from genome assembly GCA_035771165.1 of Paragorgia papillata. Classification (NCBI taxonomy): domain Eukaryota; kingdom Metazoa; phylum Cnidaria; class Anthozoa; order Scleralcyonacea; family Coralliidae; genus Paragorgia; species Paragorgia papillata. Next base: position 295,566 of record JAWNZC010000038.1, read on the forward strand.
TACTAGAATTTTCTTTACAACTGCTGCCCATCTTGGAAGAGTACTTGCATTCCTTGCCCACCACTTTAATTTGTCTTCCTCGGTTTGAACTGCTGTGCCATCTGCCAAAGCTAGGTAGCTTGGAAGCTCTTCAGCAAGACCAGAAATAGTTCCATCATCATCCAAAAAAGGAAACTTGCGAAGCACCTCCAAGGATTCTAGTGTAGGTCTCAGGCCCTGGACTTGGACTAGACAGCACAAGCGTGCTCCTCGAAATGCACGCATAACATCGTAGAACTGAACATTGACTTTCTCCAAAAAATACAGGAAGCCAGGTCTAATGCAAGACTTCGCCTTCGCAAGCAGTTGATTGAAAAGGATCTGGTTACCACCCCCTCTTTCGCGTGATACTGCAGTACTGTTTGGGTAGGAACCCAATTGCACTGCTTGAGCTAAGGATGTCAAATGCTGATAGCAGGTGAAGATCAAGGGGCCATCCCCTTCAAGATTATAGCTTGTTGTGACAAAGCTTCTTCCCCCATCAATGAAAGCTGCCAGTTCGAGCTTTAAATCTCCAACTTCTTCTGGGCTGTTGAAGATTTCAAGCAAATGACCACGCAATGCCGGGGCAAGATCGATTTCCCTGAGAAAAGGTTCTACGAATCCAAAATAGTTACAAACTTGGTTCAAGACTTCCCACTTACTCCACCACCTTGTAGCTGAATATGTGCGCATGGATTTTCCTGTTTTTGTCTTCCACGCTAGTCGAACAGCAGGGCTATGAACAAACATACCATTCCAGTGATTGAAGAATGTATCCAGAATTTCAAACTGAGATTTCTTTCCAGCATTGTTAATGGCATGGCTAAAACACGTAATGCTGAAGATATTAGGGAAGAAAAACTTGATTTGATTAATTGCAGCTTCATTCACTGCAGCACCGTCTTTTATTGCAGATAATAGCATTTCAGGACTAAGCGAGTAATCAACAGCTAAACATTGAATTAAACGTTGAGCAAGTTCTTGGGATTTTAGGCTTTTTGCCAGGGTTTCAAGCCTAACAAGTCTCTGCTGAATATTCCAGTGATTGTCAACATACCGTAGAACAATAGCAAGGACTTCTCCAAGCCTACAGCTGCCGTCATATGTCACTGAGAATGCATTGCAACATGAGATTTCGGTTTTCAATGTTTCCTTCTCCTTTCCTATCACTAATGGAATGATTTCAGAAAGATGGCCGCGTGATGTCAAACGATGACCATACTTTTCAAGAAATGGTCTTAGAGCTTCAGTTTTAGCAATTGGTATTCCTGCTTTCAAACAGCATTCGACTAGATCGTAACGAAACAAACGCATTTCTTCAGGGAGCGTTTCTCCTTTTGGATGAGCCCTCTCATCATTTCTTCGCAATAAGTCAACAATAGACTGTTCTCTAGTTTTACTCCTTTCGATTTCTTTCTTACCGGTTAAATGTTTCCTAGACTGAACGTGCTTCGCTATGGAACTTTTCTTCTTTGAAATAAACTCTTTGCAAGCATCACAGCGTAATTTACCATTAACAACAGTAAGATATTCGTTCTTGTATTGCTCGACTCTTTCCCACGAACTGACAAGTTTTGGATCTTTCGAGCCTCGCTTACTGCGCTTCAAATTGCCAGGGTTTGTTTGTAATTTGCGTTCCTTTGCAATCTCAGCTTTTTGGGGAGTCCTCAGATCTGCTCCTGCTTGAGTTGCTCTCTCAACTGGACCAACGGCAACGTTTTCATCGAGTTCACTCGAATCGCTATCCATTTCTGATTTCGCTCGAGTCGGCCATATTTGCAATTTTGCATAACCAGCGGTTAAACCACGCGAGAACATCAACGGACCCCGGTATCAATTTCCCCCACCGGGCTTTTGATTCGGCGTATTAATAATACCACACTATTTAGTATTTATACACTGGACTGGAAAGTGGAAAACAACAAAAACCTAAATATTTAGCATTCCTGCACGGACATTTATTCAAGTAATGGATAATTACCATAAAATTAGTAAAATTGCTGAATAACAGAGCAACATTTTTGAAATTTTCAAAAAAGTTGCTTAAAGCTGGAAAAGTTGCCAGGTGAAACAAAAGTTGCTCGTACCAGGAAAAGTTGCCGAAAAGTTGCCGAGCAACTTGTGGACAGGCCTACTTGTCACAATACATTACTAGACATAGCCCGGTTGAATATTACCGTTTTTCGGTATATTCGACCGGGCTTAGTTTTTTTGACGGTAACTCTCGATATAGTTACAATATATACAATAGTTACACCCTCATTTCTTGTCACAGTACATTACTAGACATAGCCCGGTTGAATATTACCGTTTTTCGGTATATTCGACCGGGCTTAGTTTTTTGACGGTAACTCTCGATATAGTTACAATATACAATAGTTACACCCTCATTTCTTGTCACAGTACATTACTATAGACATAGCCCAGTTGAATATTACCGTTTTTCGGTATATTCGACTGGGCTTAGTTTTTTGACGGTAACTCTCCATACAGTTACAATATACAATAGCTACACCCTCATTTTTTGTCATGATACATTATTTGATATAGCCTGGTTGAATATTTCCGTTTTTCGGTATATTCGACCGGGCTTAGTTTTTGACGGTATAACTCCGCTCCATACAGTTACAATATATAATAGCTCATTTTTTGTCATGATACGTAATTTGATATAGTCTGGTTGAATATTTCCATTTTTCGGTATATTCGACCGGCCTTAGTTTGTTGACGGTAACTCTCGATACAGTTAATGCAATATATACAATAGCTACACTCTCATTTTTTTTGTCATAATACGTTATTTGGTTAATTGCTTGGTTCAATGACAATATACTGTATTCCGGTATAATCGAACGGTCTTAGTATTTTGGAGATTACTCTCGATACAGTTTACAACGCAACTCGATGAATCGAACCTGAACGGCGAATGAAACTGAACGCGCCGCATTTTTTTGCCGGTTCTAAAGTTGGCAATGTTTTGTATTTCAAGTCATATTATACATTATTTAGCAGTTGATTCTTTCAAGTTGTATAAACCTACACAATGCAAAGAAATAACTACAGCCATGTGACACAAAAATGGCTGCCAAATAAACAAATCAAATGAATTTAGACTTTAGTTATTGTTTTCCCTTTATAAATGAGCAACAAATATCTATTTATTAATATTTATTCTTACTATATATATTTATCAACTGATGTTTTGTCACATATGGCGCCTCATAGAGAACGCTGGGCCACATTGATAACATCGAATTTTCAATTTCAAAATAAAAACCACATGTTCAGTTTTCTCCTTTTTTTTTATTTATTTATTTATTTATTTATTTTTTAAATTTTTGTCAATGTTTATTTATTTATTTATTTATTTATTTATTTTGATTTTATTTTTCATTTAATTTTTTATTTTATATATATTTTATTTTTATAATTTTAATTTTATTTTAATAAACTGTTTTTATTGTTGAAAATATATTTTTAGTTATGTTTTTCTTGTGTCCTACAATTGTTTGTATTGAATTCGCTATGAGAACAATGGGCCACCATATATATAAGCACTTTGCTGCAATGCGCAACTTTTGTGCGCGATGACATATAAGCACTTTGCTGCAATGCGCAACTTTTGTGCGTGAAGTGTGTTATCTCCTTGAGATTTCCGGTGAACTTGTCGCGTATTTACGCGTTTGACATACTACAGACAACTCGTTGTTCACTAATCAGGTTCGGTATAAAAGTGAAAGTTTCGTTAGTTTGAGACCTAAAACATGAGTAATTTGAATTCAGAAGAATTGGGGAGGATTGTCGCTGACGCCGTAGTGAGATATATGCAGCCTCCTGGGTCACAGGGCCAAAGGCAAAGCCAAAGAAACAACGCTAGCGACGTGAACACAAGAGACAACACGAGACAGCTCGTTAATCAGGTTGGTCAAAATCATGATGAATTCCACACAATTTTGTATCACTGTTCTTTAAGATATTATTTTGACTTTTATGTGGATTGATAGTCTGGAAATGCAAACTTAAACCGCCCCCCAAGCTCAGAAGCTAGCGCTCCGTCTACAACTAGATCTTCTACACAGTCGCATCTGTCGCACGCTAGGTTACCGTCTCGCTACCAGACGCTTCCTCTGATGTCATCAAGCACTCCGTGTTCGTCTTCAAAGCGCCGTACTACCGGTGATGTTGGACGAACGAAGACGTGGAGCAAGGATGTCGTCTGCATTCCTTATGGGAATGAAGATAGTTCAGGGTCGTCAGCGGCATATTTTTGCCTCCCAAGAGGTCCAGCTCGGGCGAAATTAACCGAAGATGGTCTTGTGGGTAAAATCCGCATCGTGTCTACATGGTCTCCAAGGCAGGTAACCCGGCTCTATATTTCAATAGAATTTGAAAATCTTCAAAGATACTGGTATAAATAAGTTGGCTTCCTAAGGATTGATGCTGCCTCCTTTTGCAGGCCCTCTTTGCATTATGGGGAAGTCTAGACTTGCTCCAAGCTTCTGGCTTATCAGTACGCGCGCGCACCCCGCGATAAAAATCACACATATTTTCTCTCTGACCCTTCCCACGATCCAATGAGAACCCGCGTTAGAGGCTAATTTGGCGGCTACTTTACTAAAACCATGGTTAATAGATGGGAGGATTGTCTCCCTTCTATTTACTGTGCTAATACGAAATCGTTGAATTTTTTGTCGTCAGTGCTTGTATAAAACGCCCAAAAATGGACACCCAAATATCTTGCTTTACTTTCGGTGAATCTTCTTTCGATGCTTGCAAAGTTCGAGAAGCTTAATACTTATTTATTAATTTATTTGTATATTTTTAGGTTTTTTCTTTTTAGAATAAATACTAACTTCTTATTAACCGAGAGTGTGGTCATTACAGCAAAATATCAGACCTCGGTCTTTTTGGGGTACTGTCAAGACCTCGGTCTGATATTTTTCCGTAATGACCACACTCCCGGTTAATAAGAAGTTAGTAATCGCGCTTCCTGTTACACACGCGTGTTTCACATACATATAATTTAATAAATTCGAAGAAATTTCGCGAGAGAAAATTCAAAAAGTTCTATCCTTTTTGCTTATGGTAAAGTAAATAACAACAATGCATTGGCAATGCATTATTGGTACTTTTACTAGAGATCTCATTCTCTAGGCTGTCATTCTTGAAACTGTTGTCTTTCATGCATGACTTACAGATTATATACCATCACACGGTATGCACGAATCCTCGTCGCATGAATGTGCTTCTTTGTTTTGATAACTTTAATATAAGCGACTCTCACGATACATTACATGCACAAGCAAATAATACAAAGCAAATAATACAAAGCGTATAGGTGTGATTTCTTGATCACATATAGGTTGCAATGGAGATAACATCAGTTTTTGGGAAGCAATTTGTTATTGGCGAAAATGGATTGCTAGAATACGATTACCTGTCAGTCGTTCCTGGAACCAAGCGCTTGAAAACTCCCTCTGTTTCCAGTTCGTTCACTTGGAATGGCCAGGAAGTAGCCTCACTTGCTGGGCAGGGGTGCCTTTATATAGCTGCCAAATCAACACTTATCAAAACAGAAGACACACCATTACAGGTTTGTTAATATATAAATGTAGGTTAAGTATACGTTTACAATTTTAGTAGCTACCATACTTGTATTAGGAGGGATCGGAGGGGGAAGGAGAACCCTACGTGGAGGAGGGAAGGAATGAAAAAGAGGGAGGGAATGGGTATTGTGCCCTCCTTTCCTCTCTTTCCGTTTCCTTTTTTCTTTTCTTCCACGTTTTCCCCTCCATCCTTTTCCTCCTCCACTTTCCCCTCAACATACACATGCTCTGAAAACTACAATTTGACCGATGTCAGATTGAGTTAAACTGTTTAGGACTTTATAGTCAGCTATGGTCAAATTATCCCAATGTCAAAAATGACAAAGGTTGTGCTGTACATTTTCGTATACAGGAAGATGAATCTGATTACAATGATATACAGGCAACTACAAGCACGCCTTCTACCAGTATTCCATGCATAGATTTGGTTGGAAGTGCAGAAACAGCTGACAGCTCATATCCTCATTATAGGTAAACAATATGTTGTAACTGGTCCAAAAAGTGCCCAAGGACAGGGTATAATTATTTAATTGTGGTGATCATGACCTTGGTCCTGAATTGCTTGTTGTTACAGGTCGTACATTTCACTTCTTGGTGACGCAGATCTCAGTGATGACTCAGATGCTGATGACCTTGTAATGCAGGCTGCTTTACAAGAAAGTGCAAGGTACTGATTCAGTTACAAGCTGTTTCGTCTGCACAACGTTCAGATCAAAATCAAAAACAAGGGAACGGTCAAGTTCAAATTTGATTGTTGCTGGTTGTACTCCGCCCTTCAGTGTCGTTCAACATCAATTTGTCCAACATATCTTTTCCACATAGTGATTCCACATAAACTGTATACTGTATAATGTAATGGAAAAGTTGAAAGTGGGATAATTTTATAGTAGAGTTACACTTTATTGATAATAGTGATGTGTCATTCTTTCTAGAGAGGCTCAAAGCAGTGTACTTGCTCCATCTCGAAGTATTCAGGACATCCTAAAAAATCATGTTTCGTTGGTTATGGAGTCACCTGAAGTTGGTAGGAATTATATCAATGTGCGCCGCGGACATGTGCTAGATGATGGAATTTCTAAAATGTCAAGAAGCAGATTTAACCCAAAGCTTCCACTGTCAGTTAAGTTTGCTGATGATGGTGGCATCATTGAAGGTGCTGTAGACACAAGTGGTCCCACACGTGAATTTTTCCGGCTGGCAACCAGAGAAATGTTCCAAAAAAGCAGTATCTTTGGTGGAGCGGATGGAAATAAAGTGTTAATTCACAATATCCAAGGTAAACCATATCCGTAGTTCATATATACAGTATTTGTAAAGTTATATAAAATAACAAACACCGCAACTGCAAAAGGAAAACCAAACTTCATCAATTCACCCAGCACAGACAAAATGAAAAAAGTTTTCCTCTATTTTAAAATACTTTCCGTTAAGCTAGAAACTTGAAATTTCTACCACAGATATAATTTTACAGTATCTTCTGTTTGATATCAAGCCCAATCTTCTGGGTTAAGTATTTTATGAACAATATTCAAAATTCTATAACATTTTGGAGAAGCTCTGTTCGCATTGACGAGCAATGGTACGAACATCCTGAACATTTAAAAAAAATACAGCTAACGGAAAAACATGAATTATATACCAAATGAATGCTTATGAAATGGTTAACAACATACGTACACAATGTCTTTTACCAATGCGTAGTTTGGAAGCTATTAGCCATTTTCCCAGCAAATTCAGCAAATGGCACGCTTGCTGAGTGACGTCACAAAACAACAATTTGGCTAGGGGGGTTAAGGGCATAGTCAATGGCAACGTACGCTTGCTGAGTGACGTCACAGACCGACGAATCTCGCGCATGCGCATAAAAAATCGGACAAGTTTTCACGGGAGTTGGACTTCTGGTTGAGTTCTGTGGCCTGGGCCTGGACTTGTTCAGAGGCGTAGCCAGAAGGGGGGCCGGAGGGCCCGCCCCCCTGGCAAAAGTGCTACCCCCCTGAGAAAATTTGGCTTCATATGCCTAAGTTAAGCTGCCCCCCCCTACGTTTTTCCTGGCCCCCCTTGACAAAAAATCCTGGCTACACCTCTGGACTTGTTTCTTTGTAGGCCTGATTGCCTGAAAATGAAATGGATTCATCAATGATCAAAGCGTCCATTGTGGTTAGAGTTTGGCCATTTAAAAAAAATATCTCGGTTTAGCATCAATAGTAGGAAAAAGGATCCGTGTGGGCAGTTTTCTTTTATATTTTCTTATGTATTAGTTAGAAAAGTTAGAAAAATTCCACTGTTAGCAGCAAATAATCTGAATTTTCTATTTTTTTCTCTAGCAAGAGCACAAGGTCTATACAGGAGTTATGGGATGTTACTATCTCTTTCACTTTGCAATGGTGGAAATGCCTGCCATTGCCTGAATAGAAGTGTATATTACTTTTTAGTACATGGTGAGAATGGCAAGGCTTCGCAACCAACCATCGACGATATTCCTGACCAGCAGACAAGAGATACTTTGTCCAAGGTTGGTTAACTAACAATTATGACGGAGATAACAATTTATTTTATATACCGCTTTTCTTATTTATATTTATCTTGTATATAGTATAGTTAGGTACTGCATATACAGGTATATATATATATTTATTTATTTATTTATTTATTTATTTATTTATTTATAAAATAAGGTGCCCTCTACTCACGCTCTGATTGGCCGGGCTCCGTGCGTTTATAAGAGAACAGAGATCATGAATGACGTAAAGGCGTAGAATGGCGTCAGCTGGCCAGAAAAGCCCACCAAATTCCAAAACTACCTAACTTTTAGCTTGATTTTTCTTATTATTATTTTATAAAACAAATAAAACATACCCCTCCTGTGCATATGCACTCTTATTAAGGTACGTTTGACCTCATTTGAACACGAAAGAAGTGTAAAGGCACTCGGCTATCGCTCTACTTCTTTGGTGTTCAAATGACGTCAAACGTGCCTTTATAAGAGTACATATGCACGAAGCTTTATGTTTTATTTGTTAAATAAATAAATATACATATATATATATATATAGGTCACGTGTTTGTGTTGTTTTTTTCATCTAACCATTAAATTCACTTTATACACATCACTTCCACGTGTCATTAATTCCTTTAATGGCACGCACTATGTATAATATCCCACTCCTCTGCATATCATATACACGATATGGTACATCATATCTTTTAGATTCAGAAGTCGCAAACGGAAGGCGAATTTCTGTCTTCTATTCAGCAAGATGATATCTTGGATTTGTTGCATGCATGTGGCTATAACGCAGTCCCAAAATTCAGTGGTAAAGACCAACTTCTAGGCATGATTGCTAAGTATATTCTAATTGACAAACCCAGGAGTGCCCTAGAACAATTCAAATAAGGTCTTGAAACCCTTGGGATTCTGCAGGCAATACAGGCCTATCCTGACGAGTTCAGAAATCTGTTCTGCTTCAAAGCAACAGAATTGACAGCAAGTCTGATGGAAAGTCACTTTGTAACAGTTTTGAGTCCAGCTGGAAGTAACCGCCGAGAAAAAGAAGAATTAATTGTGATGCACTGGAGAGACTTGCTGCAAGAATGCGAAGGTACAGTAGATCCTGTATTCTTTTTGCCAATACATGTGTTAGACAGGGCCGTAGACACCGGGGGGGCCCCAATAATTTGTAAACTAGCGATAATCTGTAAAGTTTGAGAGGGAAATAATGACCTGTGAAAATTCGTACGGAGTACGGACAGAAATTAACGCGGACAGAAATTAACCCTTTTGTTGCCAGGGTCTAATTAATCATTTATTTACTTGTTAGTTGTAATGTATAACTGATGTGGGGGATGAAACTGCCCACTAAACTTTATAATAATATTTTAGTTGGGAAAATCTGGTCAAATTCGTGGAGGAAATACAATTTCCGACTGCACTGCTTCACAACTTTTGATTTAAATCTCTTGACATGTACCCTCTCTTTTGGTAGTAAATTATATCCCTTCCCTCCCCCTCCCTATTCAATGTTGAATTTAAATTAAGGAACTCAGTGAACGTTGACACGAATGCCTAAACAGTCACCAACATTGAAAAGGGGGGCCGGGGGATACTTGGAGCGGAAAATATTGTCCTTTAGGTTGAAGTGTCCCAACACTTTTGTCACTGATTGTCTGCGAAAACATTTTTAGTTCATAAAATAAACCTAGTTACCTAGTCAGTTATTTTTCTAAAAATAGTTATATTTGACAAAGATGTTCACAATTTATTGTTAACAAAATTGTTATGGGCATTTTCAAGCTATTAAATAGACAGTTTTGTTGTTTTAAAGTCAGTTTACTGCTCAAGGCGTCTTTGCACGTATTATGCAAAAAGATTTCGGCTAAAATAGGTGCGTTATCAGCAATGCAATTAAAAATGCTCGATTTACCTAAAACGAAGTTTTAATATATTCACAACCACTCGATTGCGCATTTATTTATGTATGTGTAGAGTATAACTTGTGCAATATCACTCTTCAACTAACGGGCGTCGCGTTAAACGAGAATTAAAACGTGTTTATTGTAGCCAGTTGCGCAATCTTTAACGGGTTCTGCGCCGGTATTAGCAATAACGCTATTTGAGGTAGGGACCTTTTATTATTTTAACAATTGCTGCAGAACCTACGCGTACTTTAATTTCAGCACAAAAACAAATATTAGTGAAGTGATACTAGGTTTAAAAATCGGAAATTCTAAACGTCTACCAACGTCTATTAAAGGCACGAAAGGGACAAAACATATTGAAACTTGTTCTAGGTTTTCATTAGCAACCATATTACGTACAACGTTACTAATACATACTAAGGTAAAACGCGAAATATTTGCGGAAAATTATTAGAGAGATATAACGTAATACAACGCCTGTACGGTTGTCATGACAAATGTCACCACGTCCACGGTTCTCACCAACGGTTCTCACCAACGGTTCTCACCACGGTTCTCACTGAACACCGTGGACGTTAGTTTGCTAATTTACGCTGGTTTCTTTACAAATAGTCAGTGCTGCTGTTTTCTAATATCATCTGCATGGTATACTTTACATTTAATGATTTTTAACCGGTATTGCATCGCCAAAATAAAATAATTTAGAGGTAAAGCGGCGACGGTTCTCACTTCCGCAGTATAAAGATATAGTATAGCATCAAGTTATTTATATAAATATAGCGAGCATCGTTATAAAAAACGCATTTGAAAAGCGTGAATTGTAAATATGCATTATTTTCTTATTGAAAACTAACATATCACAAGGCAGGTGTGTAGAAAATGTCATTTTAAACCACAATCTTCGTTCTAATACATGTTTTTCTGGTGAGAACCGTAGTGAGAACCGTTGTGAGAACCGTGGACAGAACAGACGCACAACAGGGGGCCATTTTGACTATTGAATATCATATTTCCTTACTGAATTTTGCACAGAAATAGTTTATTTAGTTTACTATAACATTGCTTTAGCTTTCTTGGCTTTAAAGTACGCTCATAAGTTGGCTGTAACGGCATTTTTTACAATATAAAGAAAATAGCTTTTCAGACAATCAGTGACAAAATACCTTGGGACATCTCGCATTGTTGGTACTTACTTAATATTTCTTTCAATTATTTTGGTAGTAAATTATATCCCTCCCTCCCCCTCCCTATTCAATGTTGAATTTAAATTAAGGAACTCAGTGAACGTTGACACGAATGCCTAAACAGTCACCAACATTGAAAAGGGGGGCCGGGGGATACTTGGAGCGAAAAATATTGTCCTTTAGGTTGAAGTGTCCCAACACTTTTGTCACTGATTGTCTGCGAAAACATTTTTAGTTCATAAAATAAACCTAGTTACCTAGTCAGTTATTTTTCTAAAAATAGTTATATTTGACAAAGATGTTCACAATTTATTGTTAACAAAATTGTTATGGGCATTTTCAAGCTATTAAATAGACAGTTTTGTTGTTTTAAAGTCAGTTTACTGCTCAAGGCGTCTTTGCACGTATTATGCAAAAAGATTTCGGCTAAAATAGGTGCGTTATCAGCAATGCAATTAAAAATGCTCGATTTACCTAAAACGAAGTTTTAATATATTCACAACCACTCGATTGCGCATTTATTTATGTATGTGTAGAGTATAACTTGTGCAATATCACTCTTCAACTAACGGGCGTCGCGTTAAACGAGAATTAAAACGTGTTTATTGTAGCCAGTTGCGCAATCTTTAACGGGTTCTGCGCCGGTATTAGCAATAACGCTATTTGAGGTAGGGACCTTTTATTATTTTAACAATTGCTGCAGAACGTACGCGTACTTTAATTTCAGCACAAAAACAAATATTAGTGAAGTGATACTAGGTTTAAAAATCGGAAATTCTAAACGTCTACCAACGTCTATTAAAGGCACGAAAGGGACAAAACATATTGAAACTTGTTCTAGGTTTTCATTAGCAACCATATTACGTACAACGTTACTAATACATACTAAGGTAAAACGCGAAATATTTGCGGAAAATTATTAGAGAGATATAACGTAATACAACGCCTGTACGGTGTCATGACAAATGTCACCACGTCCACGGTTCTCACCAACGGTTCTCACCAACGGTTCTCACCAACGGTTCTCACCAACGGTTCTCACCAACGGTTCTCACTGAACACCGTGGACGTTAGTTTGCTAATTTACGCTGGTTTCTTTACAAATAGTCAGTGCTGCTGTTTTCTAATATCATCTGCATGGTATACTTTACATTTAATGATTTTTAACCGGTATTGCATCGCCAAAATAAAATAATTTAGAGGTAAAGCGGCGACGGTTCTCACTTCCGCAGTATAAAGATATAGTATAGCATCAAGTTATTTATATAAATATAGCGAGCATCGTTATAAAAAACGCATTTGAAAAGCGTGAATTGTAAATATGCATTATTTTCTTATTGAAAACTAACATATCACAAGGCAGGTGTGTAGAAAATGTCATTTTAAACCACAATCTTCGTTCTAATACATGTTTTTCTGGTGAGAACCGTAGTGAGAACCGTTGTGAGAACCGTGGACAGAACAGACGCACAACAGGGGGCCATTTTGACTATTGAATATCATATTTCCTTACTGAATTTTGCACAGAAATAGTTTATTTAGTTTACTATAACATTGCTTTAGCTTTCTTGGCTTTAAAGTACGCTCATAAGTTGGCTGTAACGGCATTTTTTACAATATAAAGAAAATAGCTTTTCAGACAATCAGTGACAAAATACCTTGGGACATCTCGCATTGTTGGTACTTACTTAATATTTCTTTCAATTATTTTGGTAGTAAATTATATCCCTCCCTCCCCCTCCCTATTCAATGTTGAATTTAAATTAAGGAACTCAGTGAACGTTGACACGAATGCCTAAACAGTCACCAACATTGAAAAGGGGGGCCGGGGGATACTTGGAGCGGAAAATATTGTCCTTTAGGTTGAAGTGTCTCAACACTTTTGTCACTGATTGTAGGTCAGTGATAGTCTCGAGAAACACTATTGATGTTGTCATGTTGGTGGTAGTGACTGACGTTTCGACGGCTGACAGACACTCTTCACTTGACTCTGAAGATGAAACCCGCCGAGGTCGAGGACGACCACATTTTGCCGTCTATACGGGGCACGGGTGGCGTGTGCTGTTAGCGTACAGCCTCTCACCAAAAGTTCAGTCCGGTTAGATGGGGGTAGTACTTGGATGGGTGATCCCTTGGAAATGAACCCGTTGTCGAGCTTGGAACTCATGTGAGTAGAGTTGTAGCTAATCTATCCTGTGCTTCAAAGGTTTTTCGCCGTGTTCTACGGTTTTCCTCCCTCGGATCCGTAAAATCAACAACTATATTACATCTCAACTGTGATCTGTGGTCTGTGATCTGTGGTTCGTGGTATGGCGGCTGCCTGGAGCGCCTTTGATATGCCTCGACACGGCTACGTTGATCTGCGCCCTTCGTAATTCAGCCGCTAGGTGCGAGCAAGGATGATGAGGCCGCAGTCTTTTATAGATCCTGCTCCAACACGCATTAACATACCGTATTTCCTCGATTAAGCGCCCCACCTCGAATAAGCGCCCCCCTCGAATAAGCGCCCCCCTCAAATAGCGCCCCCCTCTACATACTAGTTTAAATTACAACGCAAGTTTCTAGAAACAAACTTTCTTTTTTAATTGAAAATCATTCAGATTTATATCCATGTGCCTGTACGTTTCTTTCGCTTTCATTCTGTTCTAGCGCGATACGCACATGGAAGGACTAATCCATTTTCGCGTTTCCTTGCACCAGTCACTTCTGCTGTGAGGGAATTATTGTCTCTTGACGTCAGGAAACATTTCACCAGGAAAGAAATTTCCATTGGAATATGTCCTACAAGTTCATACTCCTCTTCTCCATTGTCAATCTTTTCTATTTTGTCTTTGAAAATTCCAATTGAATTTAAGTCGTGGAAGCGAGCTTCGGCCCGATTATCTGGCTGCCCCTTGCGGATTCGACCCAACTCCAATTGGGCTGATGTACATCCACGGGGGGATACGTGTGCAAATACAATTTGCCTACCCATCTGGCCTGCCAAAGAAAATGTCTGTTATGAAGAATTTAAAGAGTTCATGGTTGACGGCATATTAAACTCACCAGGATTTGGTCGAGCATGAAAGTGACCTTGTTTTCTGTAAATTGACATACATGTAATCAACTTGTGTTACTAATAACCATTCCTGCCCATATCACCATTCTTATAACATGGTAAAATTATAAAGTGACAATGGACGTGTTTTATTCCCCCCCCCCCCAACCCTGTGGTCTGTCTTACCGTAATTGGTCGGTTAGGGCAAAACATTTCACCCTCAAATGCTATAACTGACCAATCACAATAAGGCAGAGGTCAGCATTACTTGAGGGTGACAAAAGCCATTGAGATACAGTAAATCACCATAAACTTCAACAACAACAACAAATTTATATATTCAAATAAAATAACAGTGCAGTTTCTCATCTAATATATAAAACCCCCCCCCCCCCCACCAAAATTTTTTTTAAAAAAATCCTTCCGAATATATGCCCCCTTAACTCGAAAATGAACCCATGATAATATATGTAATACAGCATATATATATACCGGGTGGCGCAAAAAAAGGTTCCCCCTCTTTGACCTCATTGTAATTAAAAAGCTGAAAAAGCTATCTTATACAAATAAAATTTATTGAACGTAGTTATGTATAACTTAAATTTTGATGTATGCCTTGCACATTTCTATAAATTATTAGTTAGCCGAGATATAGGCGTTTAAACTCAAGGTTGCATTTTTGGAAGAAGAGACAAATGGCAAAAATGGCGACTCAACGAGGTTGTATGCAAATTGCACGATAGGTGTTGACAAACAATCTAAAGTAAAGTGGGTTTTTTCAGATATGCGGTGTTTACATGTTTAAAGATTAGAAGAATAATGCATTAGAAGTATCTTTTAAAGATACCAATAATACTGCTCATCGTTCGAATAAATTGGCAACAAGATGGAGCTCCTTCTCACACGAGCAATGCAACCATACGCTATCTCCGTGGCCAATTTCCAGATCGGCTCATGAGTAAACGCGGCGATTGGCCCTGGCCTCCACGCTCCCCTGACTTGACCGTGTGTGATTTATTTCTTTGGGGATATTTAAAAGATCAAATTTGGAACGTGCCTACTCAGCAACAGCCAAGCAATTTGAGAGAGCTTCGAGAAGCGATTATTATGGTGTGTAACAACTTGGAGCAGGAAATGATCGAAAATGCGTTCGACTGCATGCTTTCCCGCGCAAGACGTTGTATTGAGGTTGATGGGCATGCATTTCCTAATGAATGAGAATTTATCGGACGACGCTGACAAATATTTGTTCTTACTTTTGCGTGTTTCTAGCATTTTATTACCATAATGCAAATTAATAGACCATTTTTGCCATTTGTCGCTTCTTCCAAAAACGCTATATTGAGTGTAAACGCCTATATCTCGGCTAATATTTTATAGAAATGTGCAAGGCATACATCAAAATTTAAGTTAGACATAACTACGTTCAATAAATTTTATTTGTATAAGATAGCTTTTTCAGTTTTTTAATTACAATGTGTCAAAGAGGGGGAACATTTTTTTGCGCCACCCGGTATATATATATATATATATATATATATATATATATATATATATATATATATATATATATATATATATATATATAATACATTATTATGCAAAATCACAAAGGAAACAGGAATCTACTTTTGTGAGATAAAAGTTCTTAATCTTAAATTTCTGATCTGCTAATATTAGTGTCTGAAAATGTTTTCATGCAGTTTACATGTATTTTATACTCATTCCAACAAACATTGTGCCACAAATTCAAGTGTTTGATTATACAAATCTTTTCCATTGCATGAAGATGTTGCCAGTGGATTAACTCTTTCTTGAAGCTCATGAAAATTTTCTAGCGATATAGGACAAGGTTTTCCCGTCACTTCAACATGTGGAAGACACTCGAGATTTACCAATAAATCCTGAACATTTAAGGTTGGGTAGGGATCACTGTGAACCAAAGAACTATGTAGTTCTGTGATATGCCTATATGCATGGAATAGTTGCATTGGTGTAGAAGAACGTTCTGTAGACATTGCATGGTGGTTGTGTGCTGCAACAAACTCATGCAACACTTTATTAACACGCGCTGTGTAAACATATTGCAAGCAGAACAAGTCTGTTTCATTTGCTGGATCTAAGTCACCTTCGAACTCAAGATCACGAAATATGGACGACAATGGCCTAGTTACATTAATGTTGATGTCAAGATTAAATCGCTCTACACGCTGGTTTCGTATTGAGCTACCAACAATAACACTCTGCACTCCATTTGATGCAACCATGTCTTGCCAGACTCGTGAATGTTCACCCCCATGGTCAGTTCTTACACGAAGAGGTCTGCCAAATGTGTCTACTGCTTGCAAGAAGTGGTTTAACACAGTTGCTGATAGGTTATTTGTTGATGCTTCTGCAAATGTTACCAATCTGCTAAACCCATCTATGGCTACATGTATGACAAACCCCCACCTCACTAATTTGTGGTTGCCATCAATGTGCCATACATAGTTTGGACATGGGTTATCATAAATTCGACGTCGCAACCGAGATCTTCGTCTTTCCACTACACCATCTGGGTTGACCCTGTGCAATGATGACCTTAGGTTTGCCCTTCTGACATGTATGCCTTGTGCATGAAGATGGCCTGCTACCATTACTTCACCTACGTTGGGGTGGGTCTCTTTAATGCGAACCAGTTGGTTATCAAGTTCACTGTCAGATATGCTTGAATACCGCTCTGCTGGGTTAATGTTATTATCTTTCATTATCTTGTAAACGGTGGGTCATGAAATTCCCATAAGCCCAGCAATCTAAGAGGTGTTGTAGCATAATGCAACCATTTCTCTTAGCCGAGCGACATCGACATTTTTTTTAGGTCTTCCAACACATCTACAGTAAAAATATTTTAAAAGATTCATTGTGGACGAGTTTGAACTTCATGGGCACATATTAATGTAAAGATTGTAAAGATATTTTTTGCTGATTTGCAAGGGTAAATTTAAAGTGATTACGGATAAGAACACAAATGTGATATAGTTTGGGTTTTATAAAATTTTGTATTGTACCATTCCATCAAACTAGTTATCCAGTAAGGGCCTGGACAGAAGAATTAATAACAATTACTGTACATCTTTGTCTCAACCATAATGATTAATCATATTCTATCATATACTAATTACAGCAGAAATTATGGTGTTTGCCATTCCTCTAACGTTTTATGATACATTGCAAATCAAAATGGAAAAAAAAAACCCGGATAAAACGGGTGTATAATACAATTTTTCTCGCTTTACGAACGTGTTTCGGTTAGTGTTAGAAGATAACCAAAAACAACCACTACACATACCCCCAGACCCCCTAACGGCTTGGGTTGCGCATGCGACGCTGCATTCGGATTGCATACCTATTGCTTAGTCCCCCTGCAGTAAAAAATTCTGGAACGCCACCCCCCTGTTATGTCATTTCATCACACACCTTGACTCGAAATTTTCCTCAGACGGAGTGGACGAAATCGACGTGCCAGCGCTGGTGGCATCTTCACTACGTTCGTCTTCGGAGTTTTCAACCTGTTCAAATTGAAACCGTAAAGTGTATCGACAAGTGTATCTATTATTAAAATTGTGTGGAATTCATCATGATTTGACTAACCTGATTAACGAGCTGTCTCGTGTCGTCTCTCGTGTTCACGTCGCTAGCGTTGTTTCTTTGGCTTTGCCTTTGGCCCTGTGACCCAGGAGGCTGCATATATCAAGGAAATCTCAAGGAGATAACACACTTCACGCACAAAAGTTGCGCATTGCAGCAAAGTGCTTATATGTCATCGCGCACAAAAGTTGCGCATTGCAGCAAAATGCTTATATGTCATCGCGCATAGAAGTTGCGCATTGCAGCAAAGTGCTTATTTAAAAATGCTTGTTTGTAAACAAGTATTCGCGCAAGTTTGCTTATTTGCAAATGAGCGATAAACCATAGAAATGATTATTTACATATAAGCAATACTCGATTCTAAACAATCATTTTCGGTAAAATGCTTGTTTATAAATAAGCATTTGCGCAACTTTGATTGTTTATATAGAAACATTCCTTGCTACTTGATTATTTACAAATAAGCATTTTGAGTACATTGCTTCTTTACAAACAATCAATACTTGTGTAAATGATTATTTACAAAGAATCAATGTTATGGTTTGCTTATTTGTAAACCATGGAAAATTGAAGGTTAAAATTCGCTATATAATTTTTTTACACATGGCGCCTCGTAATCTCGGAACTGAAAATTGTACCAGGTAATCGACTTTTTTGTTCCTAGAACTCTTGACAAGAACTCTTGACAAGAAATTCCCCTTTGTCATGATTCACACAGGTGATATGATTTTCATGAAACTCGTGGGCAGCGAATTTGTTCTTCAGGCAATGCTTTATAAAGTTCGGTGGGCGGTTTCTTAAGTAGTCTGGAACGATAGGGTTATACTTTCTGTATGAACTACTTAATCTTAAGTTCGCGCTTAGGTAGGCTTGGTACGTGTCGGGTAGGAAAGAAGTTACAATCATGACGGCAATGCCATACAGAGACTTGTCGATGGATCTTGGTAAATAGTCATACTTGAATAGCCTGTTCATAGATTCTACTTGTGTTTACAATGTTTAATGCTTGGGACTTTCGGAATGCATGACACCATCGAAAAGAACAGGGAATCCACGTTTTCTCTACATAATTTCGAACATTCACTTTCGTTTTGTAGATGGTTGATTCGCGAAGCTTGGACAACGCATCGTTATAGAGCCTTTCCGTTGGTGCGCTACCAATTGTTGTCATGGCAGACTGAAATAACTCCTGTTCGTTGCAATCCAGACCATTCTTTCCAGTTCTGGCCCAACGCTGGATTGCTTGTTGACGATGGAAATCACAAATATATGCCACAGCATGGGGAAACCATGGTTCAATTGCTCCTATTTCAGCAACTGAAAAATCCACCATGAAGTACTTCGGGCACCACTGTGGGTTCCATCCCTGCAAGATTCCTAAGGCTTCGGCAATGGATAATTCATCTTCATGTTGACACATGAACTCCGCAACTACCTTGTAGCCAACATTGGTTTTCACGCATAAGAAAAACAGAGGCATAGCGTATTTCGTGGTTTTGTAAGTTGCGTCAAGTAGGACAAGGTCACTTCCAAACTTAAGCAGAAGTTTTCGTTGCCATTCTTCTTGGTGAACAAACAGAAAATTAGTGCAGCTGCTTGAAGGGACAGTTTCGCCAAAGCAATTTGGTTCACCTTCGTGGGTTCGGAGAAAGAACTTGGTTGTCGGCGAGGACTGTTTCCAGTCTTTTATTTTGCGAAGAAGATACACTTGATCATCGTTGCAACGTGATTTCGCAGGTCTTTGGTACTGGGGTAGTACTTACGATTTGTCTTCTTAGGCAAACTGTTTTCTGGAACGCCAACGAATAATTCTTTCACCACGAATTCCTCAAGGCAACGCTTCACTTCTTTAATAGCGGTAACATTGTTATTCGCTAGTTCGTAAATACGGTCGATGATTCTTCTATCGACGATCTGGTTTACAGAAGCGTTTTCGCCAACAGGATGACCAGAGTGCTCTTTGCTTAGAGGAATTTTCATGTAATACCTGAAAGACGTATTAACCACCTCGTTTACCCCCAGTCTTTTCTTCAGATCTTCCAGTGTTTTTTTCCTTAGCTACCCGAACGCTGGTGGAAGAAGAAAAAGTGCCTGAAAGCTCGAAATCATAAAATACTTGAATATGCCGTATTTGTATTGTGGCTGGGCAATTTAGCCACCTCTTGCATCCTGCAAGAAGAACAAACATATTTTTACTGAGTGACATGGAAGTGCAAAGTTCCAGATTGACATTTTTTATATTTTTGCGCAGTAGTTGGTTCTCAGTTTGCTCGCTCACCCTTTATCGAACCTTGAATGAACACAACACAGCAAATACACTTTACTGAATGAAAACCTTCAAATTATTGATTTTTTTGCGTTATAGACATAAAACATGGCATCCCATATTGTAAGCCCTTTTTTATATCCCAAGTCCTTTTTTATATCCCAAGCCGGTATAGTTTTTGAAATTGGAGCGAAGTTAAAAAACAGCTAATTTTTTTGGGTCGGCGTAGTTGAACCTATATGGTATAAAGTCACCGTAAGAACTAAATTAATGTAGCTGTATCGCCAGCTTTACCAAGTTTTTTTTAAGCTTGGAATTCTTAAATTTTACAAAATCAATTTGTTCCTGCAAAAAAAATCGTTAATCTATATGAAGATATCACGAACCATACCTTTTCGGAACCCTGTAAACAATGTCTGGTCTCAGTCCCCATGATGACAAATGGTTTACCAAACATCGAAATCGGCACTTTGCCTCGTTTGTGTTCGAAGATGGGATTACCTGGAAATGCGTTTAATATAAATTTATAATTGAAAACAGTCACAGTTAGTGCATGGCACAGGAGCCGGAGGAGAGACTCCAACATTTTACTTTGCTCCCCTCCCCCCAGAAAAACCAATGACTATCACTTCAAGGTGTTTATTTTTTCCTATAACATTCCTAAGTATTTCCGTTGAATTAAAAACGAACACGTGAATGTGATTAGCTCATTTTAACCATAGCCTAATCCTTACCATTACCCTTATCCCAATAATGTTAACCCTGTCTAGATTAGGGGGGGAGTGCCCAAGGTGACTTTAAACGATTGTAACTTCTTGAGTATTTAAAATAAATGCATGAAATTTCATGACTTTTATGGCAACAAATTATGGCAAAAAAACTTATATGGCAACATTTTTTTGTATTGTATGGGATCAGTATCTTGGTTTTATGTTACCATGGTAACCACGTAAACGTGATGACGTGTGTAGCAACATTTTCAAGTTTTTGTCTTAATTTGGTCTTTTGCTCATTATTTCTATGGTTTTTATTAAGTTTAGCATTCTTTTTAACAAAATTTATGGAAATTTTGTGTTACTTAAGGCTATTCTATGACATCATACATCAAAGAAGGCGGAGAAGTGACGTCATATGATGACGTAATCAAAATAGTAATTACAATAATTCCAAAAGTTACGGAAATTCACGTGGTACCTCAAACTATGTCCAAAGATAGAAAATAATAGAATAAAACTTGATCAATAAATATAACACCCGTCTTCTTACCACCAGTTCGTCAAGACTTCAAACACAAAACTATACAGGAACAGTAAAAACCCAGTAACAAGAACCTACATTTTACCACATCAGCCTGGGATAGGTTCTTATATTCTTATATAAATAAATTCTTAATTTCAGCCTGAGGTTCTTAATAGCTAGTGGTAGGTCCTTGTTTAGCGGGTTTTTTACTGTATATCGTTTTCGTTATATTTTATTCCTACTATCTCCAACCTTCAGTAATAATGTAGCAAATTTTGATTTGGGAAGCATTGTCTATTATTTTGCTGTAAGTAAATAGTATTTTTAGGTATGACGTCATGTGACGTAACGTGAGAGCTGATACCAATAAAAATTTAGATACTTCAGGATATTCTGTAAACGTGGTGTTTCCACAAAACTTATCTTGAATATTATATCTCCATTAACTAATTAAACCTACCAAACTTGACTTCAACAGCTTGAATACTTCGGGAGATATTGACCGCGGCTGCGGACACTTTCCGCCCTCCCGGCCTCTCCCCCCCCGACCCAGAAGACCAAATGCATGAAATATCACAATTTTATTAACTAAATTGGATTGCGAATTTACCTGTTTCAGAGAACCTTTTGTGTCCTTTTTGTTTAAAATGCGCTTCCTTGGTTACAAAACTCGTCGAACTTAACGCAAGGAATTGATCGATTATTTCCTCGTAATTTTCCTTCGCGAAGCCATAACAATAAGTTCCTTCTACTCTGAAGTCGCTTAACAAGCCTTGTAGAAAATGTATTTGTTGGTCTATCATGTTAGTTAATAGGTTTGCTATTTTGCTGCCTGCCATGTTTTATACATTCGTGATATATGAACTTACGGTACCGCCATATTTGAATATTTCCCGCAATTGCATCCGATCGCCGATCTGGCTACGAACTGATTACGAAGAAACGAAGTTATCCGCTGACCAAACCGATCGATGTCACCCGCAACGAACGCCCGTGATGTAGTCAACCCCGTAGTAGCGCGTGTGGGGTGTTTGATATAGGGTGCCATTTGTAAAATAATTATTTAGTAGGTATTTCGCATTATTTCGCGTTATTTAGTTGATTCAATATCATTATTTAATAACAATTCATAATTTTAACGAAAGCATGGCATATTGTTGCATATATAATGCGCGCATTATTTATAAATAATAAAATTTATTAACATATAACGTTTGCATTATTTATAAATAATAAAATTTATATACATATAACGTTTACATTATTTATAAATAATAAAATTTATTTACATATAACGTTTACATTATTTATAAATAATAAAATTTATTCTTAAAGCAGTCGTTCATTATATATAAATAACATACACTTTTATTTCTTACTGTCGACTTTATTTACATATACATTATATGTATATTATACGCATTATTTATATATAAGGCATGCATTATTTATATATATACATGCATTATTTATATGTAATGCATGCTTTGTTTATATACATCCAAATATAATGGGAATTATTTATCGTTATAGTTTCAATTTATGAATCATACCAATTATTTGTAAAGAAAAACTACTGCATTTCATGTAAAAAACTAAAGTATGTTTATAAAAAATGATTTCATTGTATGCGCAGCATTATATGTGCGCAAGTTATTCCCGCGCTAAAATCTGACCCGCGAGCTCTGACCCGTGAGTATTGGTTCGCGAGTATTGCGCGGGAAACACAAATCAAGATGTCTGAACAACAGAGTTGACTCGGCTGTCCTTCATATCGATAAAGTAATGAACAGGTAAGATTGTGTTGTGTATGATTACACATCGTTTGGAAGTTGAGCGTTGTCTTTAGGCAAAAGATATAATTATATTATAGTATATTCGCGAAATTTGAAACGAAAATATGGAGCCATTGGAGGGAAGCAATGTAGTTGGAAGGCCAAAAGTCAGTGGTAAAGACGATGAAATTGCCAATATGCTCACCTTAGGCTTCTCCGTTGTACAAATTGCTAAAATGCTGAATGTCAGTAGACCAACAGTGTACCGAATAATGAACGATGCTGGTATCACTAGGTCATATTCAACGATTGATGATGAAGGCCTTGACAATATTGTCAGGCAAATCAAGAGCGAGCATCCGAACGCCGGGGAAGTGATGGTTATGGGTCATCTACGCGCCAAAGGCTTTCATCTGCAGCATGGAAAAGTTAGAAGCTCTATTCACCGTGTTGACCCAGATGGTATCGTCACTCGTGGGCGCGATAAACCACACGGCGAAGAATTTACGATTCCCCTTGTCCAAATTACGTTTGGCATATGGATGGAAATCATAAGTTGGTAAGATGGAAGATAGTCACTCACCTGTCAATAGATGGATTCAGTAGATTGATCACTTTTGCTGAGGCATCTGATAACAATCTCGCCGATACAGTTTTGGAGAAATTTCAGCGTGCTGTTATTCAGTATGGCAGACCTATTCGAGTTCGGACAGACCATGGAGGTGAAAACATTCGGGTATGGGAAGAAATGATCGAGCACCATGGTGAATACGGTGTGATCGCTGGCACTTCAGTTAAGAATCAGAGAGTTGAACGGCTTAATGGAGATCTAAATCGACATGTTTAATGTCATTAAAAATATGTCAATTAAAAATATGTCATTAAAAATATCACCATCTCAGCTTGCCGTTTGTTACATCCCTCAGGTGAAAACTGTGGAGAAAACAACGTCTCTACGAAATCGGCAGTTAACTGGGCATCTGATAACAATCTCGCCGATACAGTTTTGGAGAAATTTCAGCGTGCTGTTATTCAGTATGGCAGACCTATTCGAGTTTGGACAGACCATGGAGGTGAAAACATTCGGGTATGGGAAGAAATGATCGAGCACCATGGTGAATACGGTGTGATCGCTGGCACTTCAGTTAAGAATCAGAGAGTTGAACGGCTTAATGGAGATCTAAATCGACATGTTTAATGTCATTAAAAATATGTCAATTAAAAATATGTCATTAAAAATATCACCATCTCAGCTTGCCGTTTGTTACATCCCTCAGGTTAAAACTGTGGAGAAAACAACGTCTCTACGAAATCGGCAGTTAACTGGGCATCTGATAACAATCTCGCCGATACAGTTTTGGAGAAATTTCAGCGTGCTGTTATTCAGTATGGCAGACCTATTCGAGTTCGGACAGACCATGGAGGTGAAAACATTCGGGTATGGGAAGAAATGATCGAGCACCATGACGAATACGGTGTGATCGCTGGCACTTCAGTTAAGAATCAGAGAGTTGAACGGCTTAATGGAGATCTAAATCGACATGTTTAATGTCATTAAAAATATGTCAATTAAAAATATGTCATTAAAAATATCACCATCTCAGCTTGCCGTTTGTTACATCCCTCAGGTTAAAACTGTGGAGAAAACAACGTCTCTACGAAATCGGCAGTTAACTGGGCATCTGATAACAATCTCGCCGATACAGTTTTGGAGAAATTTCAGCGTGCTGTTATTCAGTATGGCAGACCTATTCGAGTTCGGACAGACCATGGAGGTGAAAACATTCGGGTATGGGAAGAAATGATCGAGCACCATGATGAATACGGTGTGATCGCTGGCACTTCAGTTAAGAATCAGAGAGTTGAACGGCTTAATGGAGATCTAAATCGACATGTTAATCGTCCATACTCTGAAGTGTTCCGTGATCTGGAATTCAGAGGGGAGTTAAACCCTAAGAATGACGTTGACCTGTTCTGCCTCCATTACGTGTTCTTGCCAAGAATAAATAGAGCGATACAAGAGTTTGCTGCATCTATAATTGCCACAACCTTTCCACTGAGAAAAATGCAACTCCACTTCAGCTATTTTGGGCGAATCAGAGTTTGATTGAGTTGCACCGTGGCCAAGAAATATACTACCCAGAGGTATCAGTCCCAGATTTGCTTTCCAGAAGAGAGGACCTGCCTTATGTAGAAGTTAACAGTATACCTTGTTGCCTTGAAGGGCAAGCATTTGAAGAATTAAAAAGGAACCTCGATCCACTTGGTCAATCAGGCAATAAAGGAAGAGACATTTATTTGCAAACTGTAAATTTTGTGGGCAACCATCTTTTAGGACACTAACAGTCTAACAAATGATATTGATGTCATAACTGTAGAATAATACATCATCATGAGCCCACTCCCCAATTTTCTCAAATGTTTATATAACGCTTCATGATAAAGAACGTTATTTAATACGCATATATGTATATATATAAATTTTCCATATCCTCACTAGTGAAGATATCGATGATGTCACTTACCGCTTTTTGCATAGAATCTATATAAGAATTGGTGGCTTGTAGGTATGAATTTTATTTCCTTGTGCTGAAAACAATATTTTACTCATTTGCTACACTCATTTGTAAACTATAGTTTTCACCACTCGAAGATGAAATGCACATCTTCACACTACCGTGTAATATCTTCTTTTTCATAATCTATATAAGAGAAGTCTATTTTGTTCGACATTTCATCTAAAGAAAGTGTAACCAGTCCACAGTAAAATATTTCACAATGTTATAAAATGTTAAAATAATGTAATATTTAAGCAAACTAGAAACAAAATAGTTTGGAAAGTAATGCTTCCCATTAACAGCCAACTGAACAGTATGTGTAGCTATATGTTGTACAGTACATGGGCTATTACAGCTGAATAATAGTAATATCAACCAATGAACAGACATTTCATATTCAAGTTAATGTTCTGTTATTTTTAAACCTATAATTGTTTGTAAATATATGATGAACATTTAGTTGTTGGTGCTTGGTGCATCCTGTACATGTGCATGATGTAGTTTTATTTCCACAATTGTATCCATGTTCAGGGACATTGCTGCTGGGGCGGGACAAACAATGAAGGTAGGGCAAAATAAGTTCAGCATATTGAGAAATAAACATTACAGTAAAGGACGAAAATTAACAAGTATAAATGAGAATCAGATAATTTTATATAAAAAATACTGGGTTTGCAATAATGCCCCTGGCCATGTCACAAAGAAATTATTTAAATCTAAATTTAAGTCTGACGGTGGTCTTGGTAAACTGGTATGTATGCACTATGTAAACTGCATATGGCACTGTTGTACTGTACATTATCATATGTCAATAAAAGCTGTTCATGGACAATTACCAAAACTATGGCACTCAGGATGGAAAGGTTGTAAAATTGTCATTCATTCCATCATGACATTAAACATTTCCGAAACCATGACACTCGGTAAGGCAGCGGATCATATCCTCTCTGAATATGTTGTAATCTTGCAGCCATGTGTTGACTGGAGAAGATAAGGCATTTGCACATGTGTTTGCTGATGGTAGTCGACTAGTTGTGGCATGATCAAAGCTGATGTGTGGATGATAAAAAAAATCCCTCAGCTGGAATGCTTTTAGCACCGGTACAAAACTGTAAGATGGTTTCCAAGGAAATTGCTCCCCCGTCCATGCCTTCAAATGTTAGTTTTACAGCACCATCTATAAACGTTAAAATTTATAAAAACCATTAGACTAGATATCTTTCCAAAATAAATGAGTAATGTTCATTGTAAACAAATGTCTGAATGTCATAAAAGCTGTTCTCACTTTCAGTTTCTTCTAGGAATTCATGTCAGTTTAAAAATATCACCATCTCAGCTTGCCGTTTGTTACATCCCTCAGGTGAAAACTGTGGAGAAAACAACGTCTCTACGAAATCGGCAGTTAACTGGGCTTCTGGGCAGACAGTCAGTAAATGCATGAAATTAACTGGGTGTCTTCGCAAAAGTTGAAGTATTCTATGGCAAGCCAAACCTGACAAAAGTGTATCGAGTTTAAATTCACTAGTCGAGATCGATAATTCGATGGTCGAGATTGATAAATCGATGGACGAGATCGATAATTCGATGGTCGAGATTGATAAATCGATGGTCGAGAACAATAAATCGATAGTCGAGATTGATAAATCGACAGTCGAGAATGAAATGGACAGACGAAAACATAATCAATAGTCGAGAAAAGTAATCGTAAGTCGAAACATAATCGTAAGTCGAGATTGCAAAACGTAAACATAACAGTTAAAATTGTCGCAATGGACGAACCAGGCGGAAATCTAATTCTGGTAAGAAATATTATTGCCCAGCATACTGCTTTAAACAAAACCATAACACAAAATAATTTTGAAAATATTTACTAACGTTTCGTTACTACACGTAACATCATCAGAGTGATAAATATACATAAGACGAGATGTCTGACTGTAAATGTGGTCAGCGGTATCGTCGAACAATTCGGGTTATTCATTCATTCATTCGGGAAACATGGCATCCTCTCCGCTAGGCCACGAGGAGCTAAGAGACTTTCTTCAATCTCTCAACGTACTGTTTATCCAAATTCAGCGTTCTTTGGCTACCAGCGATCCTATTTGTACAGAACATTGTAAAAAACAAGCTTGAGAACTACATCTCAATCGTCGCAGCTATATCTGTGACTGTAAATAACAACACGTCTCAGCCTCAGGGACAGATAGAAAACGCACCGTCACCACAAGAAAATTCATTGGGTACGTTACTGAATAATCTAATTTCTGCCATGGAAAGGGAGTTGGAAAAGCTTTCAGAAGTTGTGGAATTGTCTTCCGTCGAAGAGAGAAGGGAAGTTACTTCCTTTATGCCAAGTACTGGTGGAAGACCGGCTTTTAATGTAACTAAAGCTCAGATAGAATCATTGAGAGAAACAGGGATGAACTGGAAAACTACTGCCCAGTTTCTTGGTGTGTCTGAGCGAACCCTTCACAGAAGAAGAATCCAGTACGGCATTGAGTCCAGCTTGACAGAACTATCTGACAATGAGTTGGATAATCAAATCAGAGAAATTCTACGCCTGACCCCATACAGTGGTGAATGCTATGTTAGAGGCAGCTTGAAAGGCAGAAATATCAATGTTCAGAGGTCAAAAGTGAGAGAAAGTCTTGGCAGAGTTGATACAATTGGTAGAAGAATGAGAAGAAGATATGCAATCAATCTGCCGTCGAGTTTACAATGTCCCTGGTGCTAATTATTTGGGGCACATCGACTCCAACCACAAGCTGATATCATGGAGATTTGTTTTACATGGATGTATCGATGGCTTTAGCCGAACAGTTGTTTATCTAACATGCTGTACTAATAACAGAGTTGCAACTGTTGTGGAGCTTTTCCAGAATGGAGATGAGGAATTTGGGTTGCCTTCCAGAGTACGAGGTGATCGTGGGCTTGAAAATGTGGATGTAGCAAGGTTTATGATTGCCAGTAGAGGAGAAAACAGGGGGAGTTTTATTGCTGGAAGGAATGTCCACAACCAACGTATAGAAAGGTTGTGGGCAGAAGTTAACAGAGTATTGTCTGCCCTCTATAAAGATGTCTTCCAGTTTCTTCAAGACAGAACATTGCTAGATTCTTTAAATGAAGTGCATTTATTTGCTCTCCATTTTGTTTATCTTCCAAGAATAAATGCTTCCTTGTCGGAATTCAAGCGTCAGTGGAATCACCATGGTATGAGGACAACCAATCATCAAACACCATTAACACTATGGCAAACAAACATGATAAATACCCCAGATGACTCACCTCTTGTCAACTTTGATGAATATGGAGTGGACTTTGGTGGTCAAGTACCTGATATTGTCACCGATAATAATGTCATCGTACCTAATTCAGAGGTGGAGCTTACAGAGGAGCAGCTCCAGTACCTGGAAAGTAATGTCAACCCACTTCATGATGATGGAAATAATGGAATTGACCACTTTTTAAGAACACGTGACATTGTTGATAGTTTTGTCAGCCAGGAGTAATGTCTGGAGCTCCAAGCTACAACATGTGATTATTTTCATTTACACTATGCTCTTACTATTTTCATTGTTAAATATATTTTTGTTAAATATATTTGTGTATTATATATTAGTTAGTTACATGATACACTGTAGCTAAAGCAGTTTGTATACAGGTAACTAAAATTCCATTCAAGATTGTTTCATGTCATTTATTGTATATTTGATTTCAGGACTGACACTTGCTGATAACATTTTAGGATTCTTATTTCATTATCAGGGTGTTTCTCGGTTGTGACATCACCAGTCACCACATATTTTCTTAGTCTATTTAAATTTTATAGAGAATATCACCCCGTATTTGTTGTATAACCTGATACAATTAACACTCGAAAGTTTGGGAGAATTTGAAAGAACTCAACTTATGTAAACCCTCCCTTGCCTTAGTACAGCTTTTATGCATATACCTGTATACATATGTAATGACCTGCCAGGGGTTCATTATAACAGTTGAGATCTAATAGAATAATACAATTTACTGTAACTTTAATTTTTCCAGACTAAGACTATATATAGGTAAGGTTTTACTTATATTATAATAAACATTTCAAATAATGAGCGGGATTGCTATAGAAAAGATTTTTGCATGTTAGGTAGGGGGGGAGGCAATTGGGGGCTCAGTTGAATTTAGTGTACAGGGATTATTCTTGAAAGTTTGAATGGGTTGTGACCTACCTTTTTCTTTTATCAACCACAGTAAAATGTCTAATACCACTTTGACGATCCCATACATACATAATGTATAGAGGTCATAATAACAAAATAAGAACATTTACATAAAAAATAAATTGGATAATGTGTTGCAGCAGAGGGTAACTAAATTCCTATATATGGTCTAAAATTAATAATCCTCCAGGGGATGTTAATAGAGGCAATATAGTATTTGTCAAATTTATTACAGTACAAAAAAATCTAAAAATTTTTTCAACTCTTTGTAAATTTTAATCTCCTCTTAACAACAGAACAACGACAGTTAAACAGTAAATATGAACTCCTATATATACATGGTGTACAGTAGTTTCTCTTAGCAGGTCACTGGTGGAAAAGGATGTAGGTATATCACATCAACAATCAAACAATGTCAAATGACCAAGCCTGCTCTTCTCGCATGACATTACTGAATTCTTCTGCCAGATCTGTATAAGTTTCATATGTAGTCGGAAGCTCTAACATGGACCCGCATGTATGAACAACAGGACGGCGCTGGAAACCACTCAGTGAATTAAAAGTTATTTCAATAGATTCGCATGACAAGACATCACTTCCAGTGATATAATGCAGGAACCTTTCCAGTGCTCTTCCCTCTAAGGATTTTATGTACCGTTTTAAATGACCAATGGCCTGCCTCTGCATTTCATCCAAAGGTTCAACTTTGAGTATTTTGATTATTTTCCTGGCTGTTGGGTACTTATTCTTGTAAAGCTCTGAAACTCCTTCTGGTGTCTGGAAAGCAGAATCCACTTGGAGCATCTTTAGTATTGGTGCCCAGCAGTGTACAATGTACCTTGGCTTTTGTACCAATTCCTGATGAGCCAACTCAAGAATGATGGTCTTTATGTTTTCTTTTGTTGGAATTTTGCAGCATTTCCACATGGAGAGAAATTCTAGGACATCTTCATCATTTGGGTTAAAGTCTCCAGACTTTTCACAGAGGCATGTGTCAAGAACCAACCGATCATCACCAGCCACATATGAACGAAATGATTCCAACAAGAATTCAGTGCTGAAATTTTTCCACCAAATAAGCATGTGTCAACCACTAATTGAGACAGCTTCAGTGGAAAATAGTTTAGTGATCCATAGCCATAAACAATAACCCTAGCAATGGACTGCCATTGCTGTTTCTGGAGGTCGTGTCTAACAAAGGGAGTCTTCTCAGTGCTCCCTGAAGTAAATGCTGTGAAAACGTCTTGCCAGAAGTGAGTTAGAACATCCAGCATGACACCTTTGCCTCTCCCCTTCTCTTCATGACCATTGGCATTTATTACCGTAGCATTAATTAGGTAATTCAATATATCTGGGCCACTGAAAATATCAATGACATCTGTGCAAATAGTTGTTCGATGTATGACAACATGTTTTAGTGGCACATCTTCCTGAGATGTAGTTGCTGCATTGTTGCTTGTATTTTGGTTAGCATTTTCTACAACTAAAAAATACAAGAAAAATAGATTGAGGTTAATGCAGAAATGTGGTGTTCCTGAATAAAGACTATCATAAAATTTCAGACAGGAATGGAATCGAAAGTCTCTGAACCAGTGTTCAGAGTGTCTTAATAGCCCACTATGCCTAGTGGTCAGTGTGCCATTGCATGAAGTTCTACAGTATTCACAATTGGGGCAGTGAGATTTTTAATATAATTTATAATAAATCAATCTTTAATTACAGTACCTTGTATCACATCATCTGGTGGGTCCACCTGGTCTGGGACAGTTTGTGCTCTGTACTGATCCACAGCGTCAAGTACAACTATGATAAGTAAGTCATTATTTTAAAACAATATATCTGCCAGTATTACTACCCTTCCCCTAGAAGTGAACTACTATCCTGACCAGCATTTAGCATCATTAATAAAAAAGATTATTACTTTAGCGTGGGGCGATTCTGAGACAATACTACTGGAGTACTGGTCCAATGGCTTCCCTCCCAGGTATCCATGCATGGCAGTGATCTACTGTAAGCACTGCTTATAATCCTCACATTTTATTGTAAAAACTTACCGACCCACCCCCCAAATGCAGGAAATAGTGTTTTGGAGAATTAGAAAAATTCAAATATTTCCAGAGCTCGGTTTATTGTGTTTTCGGTGATTGTACTGTAGTCCCCAACCTAAACCCACTCAGCTACCCTGTCATATAGCACATTATAAAATAACTGGAAGTAAATGAACAACAACAACAACAACAACAACACGCACTCTGATTGGCTATTGAGTCAAACAAGCGTGACATTATAACTCCTTATTTCATGATTGAGTAGTTTTCTTTGATGTACCACAGGCTGCATATCACATACAGCCCTATGAATATTATTAGATAAGAAATGAAGAAAAAACTAGGAAAATCTTTGTCCAAAGGTGGAGAAAATAGACAAAACTTTGTTGGAAAACCTCCTCATGAGACACGTTTTTTATTACTTAAACACAATAACCGTTTTCCTGTTTTTAATTGACTAAGGAAGAGATGATTAGCCCCACCTCTTAAATTAATTATATCAAATTTCATTAGATTTAATCACCTTGTGTTAGGGCATGCTCCTCTTCAAACTCATCTAACACTAAATAAAGAAAAAGAAAAGCAGTATGAGAATAATTGATTGCATATACAATTATAATGCTTTAGCTCAGAACTACCACAACCAATATTTAGAAAATGAGAAAAATACATGGGAAATTGAAACACTCAGTACAATTATGTCAACAGGACTGTGGTTTTAAACAATTATCTTCAGATATGGAGTCACTGGGTATATGAATCAGAATAAAATTTTGTTTCATATTGATTGCTGTTTTGAAAACACAGTATTACATAGTTACACTAACTGTACCACTTTAGTTTTTCATCTCCATACCTTGTATTAACACATCTGTGTCACTTGGTTGATGCTGTTGTTGTAATTGTTCAGAAACTACACAAGTAAAATTATAATAAATTTATTACCAAATTATGTCTCTTTAATACCTCTTTTTATAACCAAATCTAAAGTCGTAGTTTAAACGACAGAAAAACAAATAAATATTAAATAAATGAGTAAATAAATAGATAGATAAATAAATAGAAGACAATGACTGTACCTGCACCACGGGGTGTGCCAACATCATCTATGTCAGGGAGACTTGCTGTATTTAAGGAGGTGTCATTGTTTATACCTATGCTGGAAGACCTTGCCTTTCATTTTAAAGATATAAAGAAAAAGGCATCATAATTATGATGAGTGTTTTGAAAAGTGTGCATAATTAACACGTAACCCGAATCTCAAGATAAAACTGCAATTATCCCCCAGCCTATGCATTCGATGAAAATTGATGATCAAAAAGTCAATCAATAAATCTAAATCAATTGATAGAAATTATCTAATTGATATCGATTGGTATTTGCCAATCGATGACCAATTGATAGTCATAAAAACTTCTTCATCGACCTATTGTTCACCAACAATCAATATCTATTGTTTATATTGATATTGATTTTTATCGATTGTCAATTTTCATCAATTGTATAGGCTGGGAATTTAATATCCTTCAGGCAATTTAAAAGCAAACTCCTATAGGCCGTTTTCCAAATCACATGACATAGCTCATCAGATATTTGATATTAAATCCTGGACTAGCCCAGGGAACTGTTTAACTTGTTTAGCCTTCAAACTGGCGAGCCTATTTTAATATACGAAAGAAAAATACAAAAAAATTCTCACCTCATTCACTGTCCTTGTGATGTTTAATAATGGGCGACTTGGGCGCACATACACAGGTTTTTTGTTTAAAAAGTCGATGGAGAATGACACCATCAATGCCCCATTGACCAGGCGCCAAGGTAGGCGCCACCAAACTTGTGTGGACTGACATCAGTAGCTCAATATCAACGCCACGTGGGATTTTCCCCTCGAATGCTTCGATGATGGTAGTCTCAACTAAAGCAGGGGAAAGGTCTTTCGTAAAACGACATGCCGTTATTACATGACCATTTTCCATGAGCGACAGACGAGCTCCTTGATGCGGCACGAGCGTTTCATCAGGACCACTTAACAGAACTAAATCTCGCAAAAAGGGCCTGTTATCCACAGCTGCGGGGCGACTTCCCCTTCTACGAGATGACGATGGTCTTTGAGTAGTAGGAAAGTTGCGCCTTACTTCAAAAGCATTACGCCTAATGGGAAGGCGATCTTCTCTGGAAGGAGCCTGGACTATGTGCGCTTGTCTGGCTTGTGTTGTTTGGCTGGATGCGTTCGGTTGTCTGGCTTGTGTCGTTTGGCTGGATGCGTTCGGTTGTCTGGCTTGTGGCGCTTGATTGTTTCTGCCGGTAAAGATATTTCTAACCTCCGAGTTTACATCACTGTTTCTTGGATGCGATGAAATTGCTTCGGAGAGTTCTTCAACCCTGCTGACTAGTTGCCTGATAATGTCAGAGCCGGTTTGCGCCATCGACACGAACTGTTCTAGAGCCTTCCCGCGCGCAAACAAAGGCTCTGGTATAATTATACTCACTGAACATGTCTTTCGATGATACCGCTGACCACATTTACAGTCAGACATCTCGTCTTATGTTTACGTTTTGCAATCTCGACTTACGATTATGTTTCTCGACTTACGATTACTTTTCTCGACTATTGATTATGTTTTCGTCTGTCTATTTCATTCTCGACTATCGATTTATCAATCTCGACTATCGATTTATTGTTCTCGACCATCGATTTATCAATCTCGACCATCGATTTATCAATCTCGACCATCGAATTATCGATCTCGACCATCGATTTATCAATCTCGACCATCGAATTATTGATCTCGACCAGTGAATTTAAACTCGATACACTTTTGTCAGGTTTGGCTTGCCATAGTATTCCATGAACCTTAAAACCTGAACGAAAACAAAATATGTATATTGATCATTCCTGCAACTAATGAGCAATCATCGTCAGTGGCCAACATAGGATCCTAGTTTACAATATACAGTAGAATCTCGAAAGTATAACAGCGGCATAAAGTTATAATAAAACAGTTTTTACTTAATAGCTTAGCGTACATATTAAAGACAGACTGACCCATTCATAACGTCTTTCCAGTGAGATGGAGCTTGCGTAAGAGACATACATAATCCAGGGTCAGTTTTTACTTAATAGCTTAGCGTACATATTAAAGACATACTGACCCATTCATAACGTCTTTCCAGTGAGATGGAGCTTGCGTAAGAGACATACATAATCCAGGGTCAGTTTTTACTTAATAGCTTAGCGTACATATTAAAGACAGACTGACCCATTCATCCAGATCACTCTACTCACTTAAACACAAACGAGACAAACAAGCCAATATTAACAAACTAATAGAACACCAAAGACCAAGACTACTCCCAGCAATCTGAAAATCAAACAAAAATGCCCAGCTGACCTACCAATACAACTCAGAGAACGATGGGTAAAGACACTTACTAATGCCTCCAATGAGCTACTTGATATCACACTTGACCACCAACATTTCTTACTACAAGACATTCAAACTAAAATTCAACATCTAGAACAACGTATTCTAAACGATACCAACGACCAACAACTTGCTTTTCATATTATCAACCGCACCAACGAAATAGGAGACCAATACACAAGAAGTGTCATCAACTCTAAGATCCAATCTACAAAACGACTTAAACGATCACAACACAACCCTTACAAGACCAACCCAAACACCCAACACCCCACTCGCAGTAAGACACACACACACACACACACACACACACACACACCGAGACAAATTTACACTGCACAACATACACCCACTCCACTTACCAACCATCCTGGATCTACACCCCAACCTCCACTGGCACCACACACTAACATAATACACCCTCCTCCCACACACAACCAACTCACACCTTTACTATCTATCCAAACCACTCCACCACACACTCTTTCCAACAAACAACCCTGGTTCACACCACCCACCACCACAACAAGACAACTCCAACGCCACACAAATACCACTCACAGCAACATCACACCAGCCATTACCTCACTAGTAGAACAAGGAATTCAGGATTTCATCCACAGACACACACGCAACCCACCCCGATAGCCGCTCAACGTACCACATTCTACCATAAAAATCACTTATTAAATACATGAAAGGTAAACGCAACAACAAGAACAACAGACACAACAACAAACTCAAACTACACAAACAAGTACACAACCAACTCATCAACAACAGTGTAGTTAACCTCTCCAAGAAACCACTTCCTAAATCCACTACCAAGCTTCTTTCCAAAGGACTCCAATTTATTCCCACCCCTAAACCTACACACTACAACACCATTTACAACTCCTTTCTCAAGTACAGACGCAACATGTACACCAAATATCTCTTTGGCAACAATAACACAATCAGACACCCCTTCAAAATCCCAACCAATTTTACCCCACCCACTCCCGACAACCCCAACCTTCTTGAATACATCTCACAAGTTTTCTATGACTTAAAAACCAACCACACATCACAAAACCCCCCAAACGCAACATATCCACAAGTGAATCCAACTCCATCACCGAACTTATTAACAATAACAATCTCATTGTCAAACCAGCTGACAAAGGTGGAGCCATTGTCATCTGGACAAAAATGGACTATCTTACTGAAGCCTACAAACAACTCAACAACACGAACCACTACCAGACAATACCAAATGACCTCACACAACAAATACAACAACAAATCAGAACCTTGGTCACACTTATGCACAACGACCAACTCATTGATGACACCACACGCATATACCTCCTCCCACAAAACAACACTAACATCCCTACACTTTACCTTCTCCCGAAAATACACAAACCCAACATCCCAGGCAGACCTATTATTTCAGGTTGTGGGGGTCCTACAGTAAAACTCTCACAGTATGCTGATCACCTCCTCAAACCACTTTTGAAACATATACCCTCCTACGTCAAAGACACCACCGACTTCCTCAAACGTATTTTCTCCCTTAACAACAACCTACCTACTGGACTTATACTCATTACCATAGATGTCAAAAGTTTGTACACTAACATACCAAATGATGAAGGCATTCAAGCCTGCATTGATATGTTTAAAGAATACAACGACACTTCTGACATCAACATAGACCACATCACCAACACACTTTCACTTATACTGAACAATAACTTCTTCTCCTTTAACAACGACTACTACTTACAAATACATGGCACAGCCATGGGTTCCCCAATGGCCCCTACCTATGCTAACATTTTCATGTCAGTCCTTGAAAATCGAATGCTCCTTAATGCACCTGATGGTCTTACTCCAATTGAATGGATAAGATTCATTCATGACATTTTTGCTATTTGGACACATGGAATTGAAGCACTTCTACCATTCCTTGACTATCTCAACACATTTCATCCAACCATCAAATTTGACTATAACTATTCCAACAAATCAGTTAACTTCCTCGACACTACTATTTACATTAACCACAACAATCAACTTCTATCTGACTTGTACATCAAACCAACAGACATGACCTTATTACTTCACAATGACTCCTTTCACCCACCAACATGCAAAGAAGGCATCATCTACAGCCAAGCACTCAGATATCGGCGTATCATTACAGAAGACGAACTACTACAACAACGACTCAACAATCTTTCTGTTATATTAATTAACAGGGGATACAAACTCAACACCATCAACAAAGCATTTCAATGAGCCACTCAACACTCACAACATGACATACTATACAAAGACAAACCTGAGAAATCCATCAATGGCCCTTTCTTTGCCATCCCTTACAATACTAACACTACACATATAGGACAGATATTACGTAAACACTGGCACTTAATTGAGAATGATTGCACATTGAGCATTCTCTGGCCAGAAGCTCCAATGATAGCATATCAAAAAAATAAAAACCTCAAAGACTCCCTTGTATGCGCCAAACTAAGAACTTACTCTACACATGACAACCACACACCATAACTCCTACAACATTACAACACTAACCTTGGTCAATTGTTCAAATACTCTGCCATTAATCTACCTCCACAAGAAAAAGAACTGGTACTACCCAAGTGGAGCACACCATCTTCATCCAAGCTACAACCATCAATAAACTGAAGAAAACTAAACATGGATCAATTTATTCACTTCATATAATACAAACACTCATTATATTTAGTCTAAACATTCTTTTTTTACAAACACCCTGGGGGTACCACAATCTACTGTCTTCAATCAACTTAGGATTTTATGGATTATATAATACTAACTCTAACAATAACAATTTAGCTTAAGTACACCTATGTTATCTTCCACCGTATCACTCATTTTTTAACACAACCTAGGGGTGAACAACCACCTTTACCACAATATATTAAGTCAACTTCACTGTAAATATAATGTACACACTTAAACTAGTATATAATTAATTCTCAAAACCACATGCTAACTTCCAATTTTTATCAATGATACACCTATTCACTTCTTGGTATTTATGCTCACTCACCTTAAATCCTTAACAGAATGCCCTTTCGCTCACAATATCCACAACCTCCTTATCTAAACTCTTTTACTCCAACAATCTACTATATTCTGCCCTATCGTTCGCCCCAGAAAGCCCGGACTTTTTCCTAATACAATGCATCCCTACATGATCCTCAATTACCCCACAAGAACAATGACTATCCCCAATACCCCACGCAACACGTCACACACGCGCGCTTCCCACTGCAAACTGGTAACGAATGACGCAAAGGACTTAACCCCAATTTTACATACGTACGCCCTCATTGCGCACCCGAAGACTCACAATAGAGGAGCGCGACTTTGGTATATACGGATATTACAACCGAACATACCACGACCACGAGTCACCTTATTTACCAATCCCAAGTTGCTGCGACGCGTTGGACTGAAAACTACAAGCAACAAGTTTGGTAAGCACTCACTTTATCTCTCCTTTATTTTATTACCGTGTTGACAGTGTTTATTATTTTGCTCTTACTATTTACTTAAATTACATCGACTCCCAACCCCAAATCCCTGCTGATGAGACCACCATAGAAGGTCGAAACGCGTCCAGGGTTGTGTCCTAAGATCCTGATTGCACTATACTATACGTTACAAATCCTTAATTCTTTTTCTGATGTTTTTTCATGATTCTTTAACAGTATTTTTACACTGCATGTCCAACAGTGCGTTCCGTGTCGCCTTTCATACGCAACATAGCCGGAGGCTAATTGCGCCCTTCATTCAAATTCTCCCTCGTTTTACAACAATACGCGACTAAAACTCCAATGTGGTTCCCATTAACTACACATAAACCTTTATAAAGATAGACAGATAGACGGACGGACAGAAGGATGGACGGACGGATGGACGGACGGACGGACCGACGGACCGACGGACCGACGGACAGACGGACAGACGGACAGACGGACAGACGGACAGACGGACAGACGGACAGACGGACAGACGGACAGACGGACAGACGGACAGACAGACAGACAGACAGACAGACAGACAGACAGACAGACAGACAGACAGACACAGACAGACAGTTATATACATCTAATGGGAATTATTTATCGTTATAGTTTCAATTTATGAATCATACCAATTATTTGTAAAGAAAAACTACTGCATTTCATGTAAAAAACTAAAGTATGTTTATAAAAAATGATTTCATTGTATGCGCAGCATTATATGCGCGCAAGTTATCCCGCGCTAAAATCTGACCCGCGAGTATTGGTTCGCGAGTATTGCGCGGGAAACACGTTCGAGAGTATTACACAATTGGCATTTGCGCGGGAAACAGTACTCAATCAAGACGATGGCGGGCAATCGAGTTGACTCGGCTGCCCTTGGCAGAATAATCGCCAACGCTGTCTCTCATTATCTCGATAACGAACAGGTACGATTAATTTGTGATTGTTAATTTGTTATACATGCATTATATATAAATAATGCATGTATATATATAAATAATGCATGCCTTATATATAAATAATGCGCACATTATATGTAAATAAAGTCGACAGTAAAAAATAAAGTGTATGTTATTTATATATAATGAACGACTGCTTTAAGAATAAATTTTATTATTTATAAATAATGTAAACGTTATATGTATATAAATTTTATTATTTATAAATAATGTAAACGTTATATGTAAATAAATTTTATTATTTATAAATAATGCGCGCATTATATATGCAACAATATGCCATGCTTTCGTTAAAATTATGACTTGTTAGTAAATAATGATATTGAATCAACTAAATAACGCGAAATAATGCGAAATACCAACTAAATAATTATTTTACAAATGGCGCCTCATAGTTTCACCCCCCCCCCCCCCCCCACTTTTTTGAAAACGTGTTGGTAAAACAGATATTTTGTAGAGAAAAACGTGATTTTCTCAGTAAATTGATGGGAAATTGGTTGGGAAATTGATCATAAAAATTAGTTCATCGGTCATTGAGGAAGCGAAATAGAGGTACACCCCCCGCTCCGAATGTTCACGCTACGCCACTGCATACATATCATATCATCATATATATATATATATATATGATATGATATACGATATACGATATATATGATATGATATGATATGTACCAGTGTGAAGGTAGCCTCAGATTCGGCCTCGGATTCGGCCTCGGATTCGCAAAGCAAATATTCCACCTTAAATAATTCCCTCAATAATCAACCGATCGGCACACACGATACACGAAATTAAAGCTTATTATTCTATCTTTCGGGTCCAAAATTAATGGCGTTCGTTTGAACAATTTGTTGAGGAAAAAAATAACGATTTAACATAAAGTATCCACTTTTTATGTAAACAAATAGATCAAATTCGCCAGGACGGCTTTTGGGGGGGAAATTCGAT
This sequence comes from Paragorgia papillata, assembly GCA_035771165.1. Lineage (NCBI taxonomy): Eukaryota > Metazoa > Cnidaria > Anthozoa > Scleralcyonacea > Coralliidae > Paragorgia > Paragorgia papillata. Next base: position 336,453 of record JAWNZC010000038.1, read on the forward strand.
GGCTTCCCTTACTTTTTAATGCCTTTGCTACATATCAAAATGAAGCTCATTGTATCGTCTCGCTGGCCCAAGAAAAACTAGAAGTGGCCCAGATCTGGTTCAAGATATATTAGCTTTTAAAGAGCGACCCCAAAACTGTCAATTGCACAGCGAGCCAAATTCACTTGTAGCCGACATGACTCTTTGCGGGAAAAATTTCGATGGCTTCTTTTAATTTTAACCGGCTTTCCTATATATCAAAATGAAGCTCATTCTATCTTCTTGCTGGCCAAAGAAAAATTAGAAGTGGCCCAGATCTGGTTAAAGAGTTATATTAGCTAAAGCGAGACGCCCGAACCGCGGATCACACAGCGAGCTGAAATAGAACACTTTGTTATTAAATTCGTCGGGATGGTTTTCGGGGGATAATTTCGATGCCTTCTATAACTTTTAACTGACCTTGCTCTATATCAAAATGAAGCTCTTTCTATCCTCTTGCTGGCCCAAGAAAAATTAGAAGTGGCCCAGATCTGGTTCAAGAGTTATTCGCTTTTAAATGAGACGCCCAAACTGTCAATTACACAGCGCGCTAAAAATATAACACTTTATTAACTATATTTCACGACATAGCCTTTGGGGGAAAGATTTCGATGGCTTCGGTTATTTTTAACCGGCTTTCCTATAAACGAAATTGAAGCTAAATCTATCTTCTTGCTGGCCCAAGAAAAATTAGAAGTGGGCCAGATCTGGTTCGGTGGGTGTAAAACATGGCATGGGAAATGGCATGGCATATGGCATGGCATGACATTTATTTTTTTTAAATTTGGTTCGACTCTCGTTAAGAATCACAAAAACGACAAAATGTTCGAAGTAGAACAAGAAATAACAGAGTTTTTCGTTATTATATAGAGAAAACGTTAGTTATCGATACTAGAAATGAACGCTGAGGACGTGGGGCGTTCCCAAAAACAAAATAGTGCCAAACCCCAGTACAACCTCGTCTGGGCTTCTATTTCAAATTTTTACTTTTAGTTTTATTTTTGGTTTACATTACTCATTAGTTTAAACGATGGTTAATAATTAATAATTTACTTAACATAAACTTCTCCCAGTCTCATGAAAACGAGAAATATGATAGCCTGTTATCAGAGGAGGTGTTCAGCCTATCCCACAATGCTTTGCGAACAAACTATATTATCAAATGTAGCGGGCGGAAGTTGTCGTCATTCGGATCATGGAAGTGATAGAGAGCGAGTCTAGTGCGTTGAAGAAAGACCAGTTGATCGTGTTGTATTGTATCGAAGAAGAGGAGAGAACTTATGTGTTTAACACAGCAAATTCGTTTTGTTTATATGGTCGTATTGCTCATATGAGTTTGATCAAGAAGTTGAAGGAAAGGAGAATTGTTTTACTTTACGATATCGACAATGATGACGCTTTGTGTGAAGGTTCTATCTTGCTGTGATTTTACTGTATGTATTGTTATAGTTATTAAAACTGATTGTAATACCAATAAAAATTGTTTTTTACGAACACCTAAGTTTGACGTTCTTTTGAACTATCTAACGCCGTGAAGTCATGTGTCATATTTTTTTAATATTCGGACTACTTGTCATTTGTTTAAAATACGTTGTTGACTTTATAGGAAATTATAAGAAATAGTCGTTTAGATTTCCCATTTTGTTGTTGTTTTATATATATATATATCCCTTATCACTTCTGTTGTTTTAAGAGTTTTGACACTCGTTATATCTTAATAAATACAAGACAAATGCGTCGCTAAATTATGTAGATATGATAATATACACTAGTTGTACCAGTACACTTGCTGAGCAAGATCATTTTGCATTAGCCAGAGCCCAGAACAAACGCTAAATGCTGGCCTGGACCAGGAATTCAAATTTCACAGCAATACATGAACATGCACTATAGGTTCCACACTATATTCAGAGTGCTTCATGTCTTCGCATCTTGTTACTTTGCCAACACGTGCAACATTCACATGTGCCTAAAATAATAATAAAGCCCAGCTTATCATAAAGTACACATGACAATGGAAGTAATTGTTGTACAAAGAAGACTTAGTTTCCTCCAGGGTTGCTGGTATCCACAGAGACTCACAAGTAAGTATGTGGTAAATACAGATGTGCAGACCATGCTTGCAAATAATTATGCATACAGCCTGTAGATAACAGTATCTGTATAACTTTGTGCTATTATAATATTAACAACAGTTGTTAAATTTTTATTGCAATATTTAAATAGTACAAAGTGTACAGTACTAAACTTACATGAATTGGCATTTTCATGCAGTCACGAGACACATTACTCCACATTGGGCCTCTGAATAGACGATTAAAGCGCTGACCAAATTCTGAAACCATTGTAGAGTGCCATAAATCATAATCCTGTGGCATGGATATCTGTTATGTATCAGAAATAAAATGTGCACATAAGTTTATTGATTAACATACAATTTTGAGCACCTGTGGAAAAAAGTCCTCAAATATTATTAATACCACAAACTGCATACAGGAAGCAAAAATAGATAATTATATATAATTATAGCGAACTCATCTAACAAATTAGTACAAGAAACACAAACAAACCTGTTGTGTGTTAGTACAAGTAAAATTTTTTATTTGGTATTCAACCAATCCAAAAGGCATCCGACCCATTGGTATAAGTGTGTCTGTACCATCTGGTCTCCTCACACCAACACACTGAGCAAACTTTAGCAGCAGATTTTCCTTTCCTGCATCCTGCAAATTTTTCATAGCTTCCAGAGAAAGGGAGACAAATTTAGAAGCATTTGACTTTATACCACTGGATTTAGCAACACTTGCAAATAGATTATCACCAACATTCAGAAGCTCATCATGTGGTAGAAATGCACACACTCTGGAAAGCAGCTTGGTCAATGATTGAGCACTATCTTTCTCCACCAAAAGCTCACAAAGTTCAATAATCTTTATTTTAATCACGTCAACATCATTGACACAGGTTGAATGAGTGGAACTCTTTTGTTGTGAATGAACATGCTTATTTGTAACATCTTCATAATCAATGCTGAATAGCTTCTCAACTTCATCCACGGTACCTTTCTTTTTTAGAACATTTACAATTCTTGAGCGAATTGAAGTAGCTATACAAACAGGAATATCACTTCATTGAAATACTATTCATAAATACATATTCAAAATACAATTTATAAAAGGTATAAATAAGGGGCAAGAATAAAGGTGGAATCGAACCGACCTCACACTATGATAATGTAAATACCAATAGTTTGTTCACCAGAATTATCCTGATTTATAGCCCCTATAGTCTCACTTTTATAAGCATTAAAGTTTAACAAGTGTATTTATATCATTAAAATTGATATTCTTACCAGTTCTTGATGTTGGACCACAGGAATTACTTAAAAAAGTACGTGCTTCTTGCCAGTAAGGATCTGTTACACGAAGTGAAGGCCATTCATTATTCGTCTTCTGAAGGTCTTTATGTAAGGCAACAAATTGTACCAAAGCAGAGTCTTCCTCTTCTGACCATGGTGGACTGGTTGTCTAGTTCGTTGTTCAGAGCAATCCAACGACTAAAACATAAATTCCCTTTTAGCTAAGCTTTACAAAACTGACAAGAACACTACACATCTACAACAGATGCGATTATTAAACTATAACCCATATTATTACACAGTCTGCTGCTCAGCTGTTTCTGATTAGAATTCATTAAAGAAATGCTCCTTACCTCTTCAGAAGAAAATAACGATCGACGTGGACGTACAGAATGTTCATACTCAGCTCCGGCACGCAACAGCTTGTCTTTTTTTGGAGTATCGCCGCTAGGTACGCGATGTCTCTTCTCACTGCTTCTTTTCGACGCCATTTCGAACAACACAAAAAACGATATATTTTAAAAACACAATACGGACAAACGAAAGGAGACTTAAGGAGACTTAACCGTTTTAAGAAACTAGCTACCATATACTTTCGATCGAAACACTTCTAGTTCACATTTGCCTTATCGAAAGTTCATTTGTACTCTCATACATTATGTGGATTAAATCACTTTACCTTGTGTATAGTTTAACACGTCAGGAATAATTTGGAATTACGTCCAATGAAATGCGTAGAAATACTGGATAGATAGCTTTATCTCTTTATTAGTTACATAATTTTGAATTAATAGTGAATTAACTCCATAATTGTCGATTACCACGTCAAATTCCAAGTTTCTTGACACGGCATTTCACGAGGAAAACACGACGCCATGTTGTCGTCCTCCGCGAAATCCACCGCAAAGTACCCTGGGATAGGCTGAACACCTCCTCTGGCCTGTTATCGTGTTGACAGATGATGGTCCAATCCATCATTTAATTAACAAGAGATCAGACAACTTTTGTGAGTGTTGAAACAACGTTTTCTTTTTTCATGGTCGATATCTATCATGTAACAAACATTGCATTGATATACAGTTTTTTTTTACATTTTCAGCTAAACTTATGCACCTATCAACATTAAGCCCCAGTGTGGGGCATTTGATATTACTTGAAAATTTTCAATCAAATGCCCCTGTCGGGCAGAAAATATTTGTCAAATGTGATCAAATAGCCCCATACCCGAACCTGAAAATGTGGGCCTTTCTTGCTTCTTTAACATATCTTGATAAAAAAGTCAATTGAAAAAATCAAATGGCCCGACTCTTGGGACCAGGATAATTCCTGATGGTGCGGTTGACCTCCCTCTGGCGTATGTAGAGATTAGAGAGGCCCTATAGGGGCGTAGACAAGTTTTAATATTGGGGAAGGGCCTTAACACACTCTCGCCGTTTCTCTTTCTCCCCATCTCCCTCTTCCATATTAATTTTAAATGGGGTTTTGGGGGCTTTTGCCAAAATTTGGACCCTGCCAGGAGGGGGGCAATAGAATGACTTCGAGTAAATTTGCGCGGGTGGGTTTATCAAGGAACTTCAGAAAGTGGGAGTAATTGACACAGAGTGTAAACGATACTAGTAACAAGAAGTACGAGGCAATTTTATTTAAATGTACGCAATGCTATAAACTGAAAATGGGAAACAGTAGTCATGCATAAGTATAACAAAAACAAACACCTTTGTCAAGTCTATGCCACTGTTAATCCTTTACTGAATAGGTCATAATCTGGCACAATTCTATTTGCAAACAAACTGTCTTCGAAAGCAAGCTGTTGAACATCTGGTAAGTTAGAAGTAAAAAATGTCCTCATATTTCCTTTATTAAGCCATGGGGGATATTATTTTTGGCTGTCAAGATGGCTTAAAGGGAGGGGACGTATTTAATTTCATAAGTCAGAGTAAGAAAAACCTGAAATCTAAAACCAACTGTAACCGATTGTCTATTAATTATGGAGTTGTTGTAGAAAAAAAATTTGTTTTTACAAATGTTTTCACTTGGGGAGTGGGCTTAATAGAGCAAATATGATATAATATTTCCATACTCCCTTGTTGAGATTTAGCATGTGCAACCTATTTTTACAAAACTTTGTTAAAGTAGTTTTATCTCTTGCATGCCTGTATCAGATGACAACTTAACATTAACCATAAACAGAAAGTTATTCTTTCTCTTGGAAAAATAGTCTTTTTCAACAATAACAATGGAACAGAAACACAACTTTCAACTTTGTTATAAACACAGTGGTCCACCTGTTGTTTTACTAAGTCTTCTTGTAATCAAGTTGTTTGAGTATCAGGGCAAATGTAGACCTAACTGAAGTAGGAGTGTAAGTTTATGTTGCTCAGTGAGCTCGGATGCTATTACAGTTGTGTCAACCTGTGATAGTGTAAAGTAAAGATGGCGATAATTGACACAATTTATTCTTGTATGGTAATAGTGGGCTCTCTCCTTATGTATGGTGTATGCTACTGGCTGCTCATAATTACCTGTTGGGTACTGATAACGCTCCATGTGTTTAATAATGAGGGTGTCAATATTTTTCACTATTTCCCCCCCACACCCTGCACATTTCCTTATATTGCCATGACGAAATTCTAAAATAAATGGATTTGCATTGTGGTATGGCTGTGTTAATATAAATGACCCATTTGGAGGATATTGGCCGTTCGGTGAAAAATTACTTGTACCTATGCGATGCTGTTGTGGTGCAACTGGTCTGTATGATCCTGGTATACATGGACCAGTTGTAGGTGAATAAATAGTAGAATGGTTAGGCGTAGGTAGTGGTGAGACAGCGGGATTAAGCTGATTAGGAAATTGTTTGCAGTATGCTGTATTTGGTTGCATTTGTGGCTGTGTTTGTGATGTGATTGTGTGAGTTGACTGGACAAAATGGTGGTACGGGTTACTTAACCTTCTTGCATTTAAACCCTCATTGGCAGGCGGGGCTTCCAACCGATCAACGTAATCGTTGGGGAGTGAGATTGACGACTTTGATTTTTGCTTTCGAGGAGGGTTTTCCCCTTTTTTGCCTCTTCCATCTGGCATACCCTCCATAGCCACCCGGGAAAGGTTTGGGGTATCTTTGTTTTTCTTAAACCATGCTAAGAATTTTCTTAATATGCCTTTTTTCTCTGCAACGGCAACACAGTGGGAACAAATGGCAATCCTCTTAAACTGTGGGCAATCACTGCATCTAACTTCGCCACTACCCAAGGGAGTCACAATGTGTGGAGTGATTGGGTTGTGACTGCTTGCTACAGCAAAACCAGCTTTGAAACCTGGGCAAGGAAGAATTTTGTCGTTACTGCTGAGAAGATTTGTTGCCTTTGACCATATGTGGTTTAACTCTTGAACAGGCAAGTTCAACTCGCTTTCTTTCACTGAAATCGAAACACTGCAGCTGGTGTCTTGTGGTGCAGGGGGTACATTGTAGCAACTTTCTTTGTTGTTGGCATCACTGATACACGCCTTTAAACGTAGAAAACATACAATTTTTGAATATTAATTAATAAATTACAGTTAAATGATAATTAATAATTATAATAACCAAATCTGATGCGATGGGACACATGTATACGTACACACATCCATACAGTCACTTAAATACATAAACATTTCAAATGTAAAATTGCTTGTGTGTTTTTGTGCAGGGAGATGAATAACATCATTTCAATCAGAAATATTTCCTAAACAAGATTTTATTTGTCACTATACCAGATATAGTGAAGTTATATTACATCAAACAAATTTGAATATCTCCAGAATGAAGTAAGATAACGAAGAGTGGTAAACCATTCTTTGTCACTTCAAAAGCATGTTCAAGAGCATATAGATTGTAATTGCAGGTACATGTACCATGTGAATTATTAGGCTGTTTCCAACCGTTGGGGGTTTTCGGTGCCCGCGATCCTGTTGGACCTTCCTCGATGTACATGTAAATAAACTCAGCAAAAAATAATTCACATTAAGGGGTTTCAACAAACAATACACGGTTAAATTTCACAATGCAAGCCTTCACAGACTTGAAACAAACTTAATTCTCATGTCATATCCAGACTTTAATATACCAGGGTCTTTATTTTATCAACCAGAAAGAATAGTCCCTGTTCATGAAATTGGTACTTTTCCACCGAACCTGGCATCATGCACAGGACTGCAAAGTATATGTGTATAAATATACCAGTATGCACAGTAAAGTACCATGAACTTCTGATAACAAGGCCCCTCCCCCTACCCCAAAAAACTAATCTCCACATGTCTTAGACACAACAATACTTCTGAAAATAACAGACCCAATGATGATGATGATAATGATAGCCCATACATGAGCCCAAAGGCTTATGTATAATTAGCCATTACCAAAAAGAGTTAGATGGCTGGGACGAGGTAGGACCGCTACGCTACTTGGGATCGTTTGGAGGGACAGATTTTATGAAGCTGTCCCTCCACACGATCCCAAGAACACTAGCTCTCCTAGCTCGTTACCACCCACCAACTCCTTTGGGAAATGGCTAATATACTGTATTGTATGTTATAAAATATAACCCATTTAAAAATGCAAAATTTCTGTCAGTCATAACCCCCTAATTAAAATAAGCCCCTAAAAAGTCCTTTGAACAAAGATAACCAACTGAGCTAAATATGTCGTAAAGCTTATACGATATTTGCTACAAATATGGTGGTATAGTGGTATAGTGTTAAACTTGTGAATAGCAGCCAGGCGTTGTTCAATTGACATACTCCTAAAGGCTGCCAAAGAGACCTGCAAGTGCTGATATTCAGGTATTATCCTGTAAGGGCCAACTCCATAGACAGCATCTTCAATATCTGTTTGCTTCTGTCGTACGAGTGCTCTTAGCTCCTCTGTGGCCTCATTGATGGTAAGGGCCTGCTGACCCGACTGCTTGCACCACTTCTGATACAGGTTATTCATTGATTCATTACCATTGTTGAAGTAAAATTCTGGTGGGCTTCCAAGCTGACACTGCTCCCTCAAAGGGCGTAGCATTGTATCTTTGATGGTAGCTACAGCGTTTTTCTTGAACCATTCTGTGAATTTGGAGCCTGCCGGGTGTACACTTTCCCATTTCATTTCAGCGATTGACAGTTTTTCGTTAAACTCTAAAGCACTGACTGCATCAGCTAACCCTAGAAGCTGGGTTTCACCTTCACGTGCCCCAAAGATATCGATGAGAATATCTTTCCATGTCTTGGCTGGGATTCCCAATCGCATCATTGCAGATTCTAGGTTATCTTCAAGATGTTTTTTACACCGCATATGCACAGCAAAGAAAAAACTGCTGGTAAAAGCTTTGGATAGGTTTAATTCACCATCTGTGCCGAATGCCTTAAGCTCAGAAAGCTTGGGATTTAGAACTAGCATAGTTGCTGGAAGCAAGTTGTAAGACGACTCAAGTTTCCGCATGTGAAACAGAGCTGGTCCAATCAGTGTAGGATGCTTGCCAGTCACTTTGTCGACAACCATCAAATTCCGGTAAGTTGTTAGAGTATAACAAAATTTACCCACATTGAAGGATGGATCAACTCCAAGCACTGAAAAATGTTGAGGATTACAGCAAAACCGCTCAACGTCGGCAAGCTGTTGTTGCGTTGTACAGACTACTTCTGGTTCTGGAGCACATCGGACTTCTCGCACAAAAGCTGTGTTAATGTCACTATATTGCTCTTTGCATTGAAGTAACAGAGCATGCAGCGCATCATTATGGGCAAGAAAATGTCCAGCAGCAGGTTCTTTAGACTGGGATTGTTTGTGAGCTTTTCTGAAGTTCTTTGCTTGCATCGGATCCCTTGGAACTGCTGAAGGAGATGGTAAATGTATAACTTCTCCAATGTCTTGTTTCGTCAGCTGATATGCTGCTTTAGGTGGTTGGTTAGACACTGCAGATTTCAGTCTTTTCTTGGCACTTTCTCTTGTGAAAGGAATGGGATTTTTCTTAGAATTGCCATGTGGAATTATTTCAATCTTATGTTTAACCCCAACAAACCAATATTGGATCATGATTCTTTTAAATAGTTGTCCATCTACATCTGTGTAGAAAGTGAAAAATAAGATGCAATTAACAGCAGGATTTTAAACAGCTGAAAAGTTGTTTGATATAGACCTTATTCAAAAACGGCCGCCGAATTATAATTCTTTTATGTGGATATAAATTAGCCCTTATGACCTCGTTTTAAAGTAAAAATGCTTTTGAATTTCACACATGAAAACGAGTTCATAAGGGCTAATTTATATGTATATAAAAGAATTTTAATTCGGTAGCGATTTTTGAATAAGGTCTATTAGCCAGTAAGAGTAATACTATGGCATGTTAATGTCACTGTTGCTGAGGTAAGAGGAACTAGTTTCTCCATGCAGCAGCTCCAGGCATTTTTTTTTCTCCCTAAATAGTTGCTCTGTATGACATCAAAAGTGTGACATCATCGCCTATTTCCCAACAGTTCTCAAGGGCTGCCAAAGCCCCTGCACTCTTGGGAATGAAGATTAATCAAGGTTTTAACTTTTTGCCTCCGATGTGGCTTCCCTTCAAAAAACAAGATTATCTTGCATTTGCCAGTGTAATAATATACTTACTTGAAGGAACTTTTGCGAGGGAAAAAGATAACATTGTAATTTGGGTACTATACATGTATTATTTTGTGACTGTGGGAATTTTTCATATTACAATACCGTATATTAAAAAGTTCTCACCTAGGATGCTATCAATTCTCTTCCTGTAGTCTGGCGAAGATCGGTGATGGTAATACCTTCTTTTTAAGACAATTATTCCTGGGGTTTTGGCCTCATAGCTCTGTTTAGTGCTACTTCAAATTTTGTTCCTGTAAATGAATAAACAAAAACGATTAGGATATTCACCAAACTGTACTGCATTGTAGTACGTCGTTATAATACATTTACTGTATAATGCATTTAGAAAAGTAAAAAAAAATATCACAAATAAAGCTTTTCAGGTATGGTTTATAGCTTATGTGACAGGACATGAGATTTGAAATTTCAGCAGTATCCAGCGGGATACTGGCACTTAAAATCTGGTATCCCTCCTTGAAAATTAGAATCCAAATTTGGATAGTAGATATTCCAATAAGCAGTATCCAAACAAGGTTAACTTTTATTTAACACAACGGACAACATTATTCATACTACACTAGTGTATGCCTAGCTGTACAATAACACATCGATAAGAGTGTTAATACTTTAGTTTATTTACGTCTTGAACATAATTGTATTGTAAAGTGTCCATGGCATTGTCAAAATCCATCAAATTCAGGACTATGTAGTGGGACCATAACAATGAAAACACGAGATCAAAAAAATACGCGGAATATTTTAATCTCGTTGCCAGGGCCTGCGATTATTTTGTCCAGCAATGGCTCCTTGTTGCTGTTACTACTTCATGTATGCCTATCATTTAATATTGGCACGCACTGAGAATGAGATTACAGTTCATCGAATTTTCCACCAACATTCGCAGATAAGACGCGAAGAATGACAACAATTAATTGGGATAGCTGCTCAACAATTGTTCATTATCCCAATTTTCATGGTATCCCCACGGGATATTGAGCTTGTGATGCCCAGTATCCAAACTTAAAATCTGGTATCCCCGGGATATCGAGATACCGCAAATCTCATGCCCTGTGTGATGATGGTAAATGGAAGAGGCTATTGCCAGTTTTAAACAGCAGCCTCCACAAGCAAATTTTCACAGTAATATTGGAAGGTGAATCAACTTGACCAAAAAATTGTAATGACAGATAAGGAATATGAGAAACAGCATGTAATCCTGGAGGAAATCTCCTTTTGCCCCCCCCCCTGCACTTTTCCTCCCGATAAAACAGAAGTGACATCTGATAATTAGTGTATATTGAGAAATTGTGTGACTAATATAACTTTAGATTCCTCTTAAAACTTGTTTCAAACTGCGGGAAATGGCGTTTCCAAGACTTACGAATTCAAAATTTTTCTGGGGGCATTTTTTGACCACCTACATGTAGGTATCTCGCGCCTTCGGCGCTCGTGCCGCCCCCCAATATTCAACATGCTCTGTCGCACCTGCAATAACCAATAGTTATAACATACCAGCTTTATGGCATAATTATATAATACATGTACGTTAATTACTTATATACTCATGGGTATACAGTTAAGTGGTGAGAATATAGGAGGTGGTGTTATTATAATAAAATAATCAAACTGCAAAACAAAATTACAGTCAACTTCTCAAAGGCGGGCACCTAACCTCAGCTGCTTGTTTTGTTAATATTTATTATAACTAGAAGTTACTATCGCAAGTGAAGTGCTGCCTCGTTATTAAGATGGAAACGGCGTGCCACGTACGCGGCTACTCCTACCTGATATGAGCTATACTGAGCGTCTACAGCAGCTTGACCTTCTTCCCTTAGTCTATCGGAGAGAAGTGAAGGACTTATCCACGTTTTATAAAATGAAAAGTGGATATTATGACTACAATATTGAATCATATGTAGAGATTTGTACTGACACTAGGCTGAGGTAATTTTCCCAAGGTAAACTAAAATTAACAAAATGTAGAACTGAACTTTTTAAAACAACATTTTTTAATAGAATACCCTACTTATGGAACAAACTACCACCAAGGCTTAAGAACTTCGAATTCTACTCCTTCGTCGTTTACCAGAAATTGTAAACAGTATTATAAGACCAAGATTTTCGACCCTGATAGGCCACATGTAAATTGGACAATTTAGTGTATGTGTAATTTGTTGGGTTTTTTTAAATTTTATTTATTTCTTTTCTTTTCTTATCTTTTTTTTTTAATTTAATTTAATTTTGTTATTATTCAGGGTGGACTAGCTAGTATGGTTCCTTTGTTCCTTTCTGGTCCTTCCCCACTGCATTTATCTAATTATTTATTTATTACTTATTTATTTATTATTTATTTATTATTTATTTATTTTATTTGTTAACATTTGTACGCAGTGAAAATGGATTAAATTAAATTATAAATTAAAACCTTTAGCGTACTCCACAGGCAACTCTGTGCAGTCTGTGGCCCAAGTAACACTCTCTTGCCCACTCCAGCAACACCACCCGAGTTTGCCCAGTCCACCTGAGTTTGCCCAGTGGTGGCGAGATTTGAACTGCTATTAAATTCAGATTATTTACTTTTGTACAATCTTCCTATTTGAATACGCTGTATCAGCGCCTGTACGCAGGCTAGGAATCATTCGCGATGCGATTGCGTAATATACGAAAATCTTTCCGTTTTTCGTACAAACACAATTTTCAACCAAATACTATACATAGCTCGGGAAATGGACTGGGCACAAGTAAAGACACAGCTAACCCAAGACGAACACCAAGAATAGTGTGCTGCCTCGCTAACGCTCGGCAGCAATTATTCTCTAAAGATGGACACCTCGATCTCTAAGACATGCAGAGAGCTTGAGCACGTCCAATGCTGTCTGCTGTAGAAAGTTGACTGTATAGCTACATATTTTATTATAATATGGAGAATGGTATTTTACTAGAAACTAAAACACGTGTAGAATCCATATTTCACTACATCCAGTAACCAAGTGGCGTATTTCTCAAATGTAACGCTTGCGAGTGGTGGCACATCGACAAGAAAAATTCCCGCCTTTTGCTGTTAGTTCAAATCAAGTAAATTTGAGCCAGTAACCTTGCTTATTTCAGTTTTATCATGTGAAATCATGTACATGTGTTCGACTAAGCTATCTTTGTATTTTTCATCTGTATTTCCTAAATGTTTTACAGTCAGTCGAGCGGTTGTAGTTTGTGCATTGATCCAAGTTTATCAACGTCACTTCCACTCGTAATTTCATTGTCCATATAATAAACAGAACATTACACCACTCAAAGATATGGATTTTATGCTTTCGTGGCAAGAGCAATATTTAACAATTAGACACCGAAGCCAAGGTGATTACCGCGAAGCAGCGAGGTAAATATAAACGATAATCACCAACGCTAAGGTGACTAAATGGTAGTTTTATCATGTAAATTTAATGCTCTTTGCTCAACCACACGATGTTTATTTCACACCTTGACAGTTTAAAAAGCACGCACACAATCAAAACTGACCCAAAAATATACTCTGTTGAATTTTTTGATGATTTGTTAAGTTTAAAAGAATAGTCGCAGTATTCGCCATTTTGAAAAGAAATTGCACCATTTATTAGTAACCATCTATCAAAATGGTGATTCTGAGAAGACTGGGACAAATCATTTAGTTTGATCAGCAAAAACTCGGAAACTGCATTTTGAAGTACAATTTCTAGCATTATCACCTCACGAGATAAGCAGTTCAGCTCGACCAATCAGAGCACGAGCAATTCAATAGTTATTTCTGAAAATTTACTAAATAATACTACTATATATAAGGTAGATTATTAATTAAATGCCCATTATTAAATGTATACAATACTGCATCACTGAAGTTTCAATGAACATGAATGTAAATCTACATATATATTGTACATTGTACAAGCATTTTCTGTTATATAAAAATCTTTGCATGAAATATACATACCCATTTATATGAAAATAATCTGTAGCCATTTTATTTGGCTTCCAAACACCCATGTCATCTGACTTAATATCATCTGCATTTTCCATTTCGGAATGGTCCACCACAAACACCACATCATCTTGTATACCACTTGGTACAACTGAGCATACGCGTTCACTTTCGTCTTCTGTAAACATTAGTGATTGAACAATGTTCACTGCAGTGAAGGTATTACCTTTTACACCCTGCTGGAAAATGGGCAGAAAAAGATTTCCTTCAAAATAATCAATTTCTTCTTCGTGCTGGGATGCTTCACTGTCATCTTCACTGTAACTCTGCAGTGGCGAACTGGTTATTTCTATTATCTCATTCTCCATCTTAATTTCTGACGTTTTGCTAAAATAAAAATAATATATATATATATATATATATATATATATATATATATATATATATATATATATATATATATATATATATATATATATATATATATATGTACGCTCCTTCACTTCGGTGTTGTTGAGCACTCTTGAAGTTGCCGTGGGTACCTATTAGCGATAATGCAACGCTCACTACCCTTGTGGAAGTTTGAGCACTCTGGGCCCATGCGCACTTCACGCTATCTGAATGTACTTCACCGATGCTGTCCCACATGCGGTTGTCACGGACGATCCCATGTGTATAAGTAATTGATGAAATTCATTCAGATTGTTCCAAGCTACACTGATGAGCTGTTGTACAGCGAAACACCGTGTCTGTAGATTGAACTATATATACATATACATATACATATATATACATATACATATACGTATACATATACGTATACGTATACGTATACGTATACGTATACGTATACGTATATAATATACATATATACATATATATATATATATATACGTATACGTATACGTATACGTATACGTATACGTATACGTATACGTATACGTATATATATATATATATATACACTGCAAATTCTTCGAAACTTGTTTGAAGGAAAAAAAAATACTAGTTTTAAGCAAATATTTCCTTAAATCAAGAAAAATTATCTCGTCCCTTCTACAAGATAATTATCTTGATAAAATTTCTTGATGAGATAAATGTTCTCAAAACAAGAAAGATTTTCTAGACTAGAAATACTAGTTTTAAGGAAATATATCCTTGTTTTAAGACAATTATGTCCTTAAAACAAGAAAAATTATCTTCTGGTCCCTTCTACAAGATAATTATCTTGTCAAGATAATTGAATAAGAACATTTTTCTAGAATCAAGATAAAAATCTTAAATCAAGATAATCTGTTTTCTTAAATCAAGATAGAAATCTTAAATTATCTTAAATCAAGATAATTTGTTTTCTTAAATAAGGATAGAAATCTTAAATCAAGATAGAAATCTTAAATCAAGATAATTTTTCTCAAATCAAGATTTTTTCTTCTTAAAAACAGGATTATAATTCTGAAAGAAAAATCTTGGTCATGAAAAGAATACTTGAACTATAATACAATTATACGCTAACTTTAAAACATATATAATTAGAATGTTACATAATAGAAGTTACAGATTGGTAAAAAAAGATATAGATGTAGCACTAAATACAGTAGCTACATTACAGTATCCAATCTAAATCATTTACATATTTTAAACACCTTCCTAACTTCCTTACATGCAGTCTGGATAATGCAATGATATGGGAACTTAAACAGATATGAGATATATTTAGAATGTTAGGTAATAGAAGTTACAGCTTGGTAAAAATGCACTTATATGCTAACTTTAAAACATATATATTTAGAATGTCAATGGAAGCTACAGTAGGTAAAACAAATATATGTATCGCTAAAGATCTCCATTACAATACCCATCTAAATCATTTAAATATTTTATAACATCTTCCTTGCAGTCTGGATGCACCGTATTATCACAAAAAATTTTTTTTTGCAAGATCGATAATGAGAGTAACCATCCTACAGGGTAATCTAAATCTAACAAGTAAAAAGCACCCAGTAGTGTAACTATAGCCTTCAACATTTCGCCTTCTTGAAAAAGGATAAAAATTTCTCTCCCCAACAGAAGAGCTGCACCATTACTCGACACCAAGAGTCCAGGTGTGCAAGTTGAGCGTTTTCGTTGCCATTCACTGGGATCTGCATCATCCTAAAAATGAGGACTTAAGTTAGTTGAATGTAGATACTGCAATTTACTAAACATTCCTGCAAACAAATAGGGTATAACATACACTTATAGGATAACATACACTTATTTACCTCAATGACATGAAAAATTTCATGTGCCTTAAGTTGTTTGCCAGATACTTTTCCTTTTGATTTAAAAATGGTGTTGATGCCCCTCATGAGATGAACAATCTTTCCATCTAAAATGTAGAAACAAACTTTATTAGTGGTGATTAGTTATGGAACATCCCGCTCATTTTGGGTCATCCCGAGAGACCCTTGTCAGGTGGGAGGTTTGATACCTATTATCATGATAGCTACCTCTTTATGGTATTACTTATAAAGGAGCTGGCATACTGCACTGTACAGTACATTATCTTTAATTGCTAGCAAGTATTTATTAAAACATTTTAAAAATTTAAAAGAATTTCTTACCATCATTTACTTTTGTTGGTGGTCTAAGTGCCCCTTTTGAGATCCCATAATAAGTTAAGGGATCAAGTTTGGCCTTAAGATTATCAACACACTTCAACATATATGCCTTTGGATCTTTCTCTACTGGTAAGAACAAACTTCTTCTAACCTCTTCCACCACCTACAGTATGCACATGAAACAAAAAATAAATAATTTAGGAATAAATACAATGCAATTTATCCCCTAATAAATTTAGTGCTAGCAGCGATGAATACAGACTTAATGTTGCCTTGCAGTCTTAGCACTTTACAATTTCAGTCACAGATTAGCAGTAGTCACACTCAAATGGAATTTTGATGTTCATTGTTGTGCAATACATCTAGCGACTTCCACAAACTTATTTAACATATAAGACAACACAGTCACATTGTGCAGAACCATGATAAAAAACAAATTGTCATATGACAATTTTCAAGATCATCATGCTACAAAGTTTAAATTTCTTCTTTGTTTTTTATCATGGTTCTGCACATATGTGACTGTGTTGTCTTATATAGTTCCCATTGAAACCAACTATGTAGAGGGAGATACTGTTACAAAATTTTGAATCACAAAGTGTTCTGCCAATAAGCAACCAGATTTCACAAAATAAATTGCATTTGTTTTTTAGGGCAACAAAATAATTCTCGCACATCACTACTAATGTAGTTCTGTAAATATTGTTTTCTGAATGACTTACATTAAAGTCTGACATTCTGCAGTCTGTGCGGCTACCATCTTCAGAGTGACAGTATTTAACTGTCACTCTGAAGAAGCAGCACCACAGCCCGGATTCAAACCTTTTACCAAACTACTAATATACTGACAAAATAGATAGACAGACAGACATTTATATACCTCGCAAGGATCTTTGAAACACGGATATGCAACATATATCTTTTTTGGTCTTTCCTCTTTTGCCATTGCTTCGAGGTACCCTCTTCTTGCAGGAAATTCTGAGTTTAAATATTTATTTATCACATCTTTATTTGGTTTGGATTTTCTCTGCTCTTTGTCTAGGGCTGCATAATGCCTTGCATTAATGTTAGGATCCGAATAATCAGAATTGCCTTCTTCACCAGGATTGCCTTGTTTACCAGAATTGTTTTCTACCACATTACTGGAAACTAGAAAATTTCAAAATACATACAAAAATTACCACAAATGTGATTAAACCACAGACTACATGTACTGTACTTCGATGGATACATAAAACAGATACTTCAGTTAACATTATTATTCAACCCAGGAACATTGACCATCAAGAATGACACAATGACTTATTTCTGCACAAGATTTACGAAATACCTAATAGTTTTCTGTGTTTGGATACTCTGATCCAAACATGCGGGGTGTAAGACTTGAGAAAAGCGTAAAAAACACACGCTGCTAGGTGAGTGTTTTTAACTTTTCGAAAGTCCAGCAACATCCCAAGTGTTTGGATCAGAGTATCCAAACTCAGAAAACCATTAGGTACTTCTTTTATAAAATAACAACAGATAAATAGCTTTAAAAACACTGTGGTGGGAAATTTCCGTGTTTGGATACTCTGATCTACGCTGTGGTGGGAAATTTCCGTGTTTGCATACTCTGATCTAAACACGGGTGTCAATCAGTGTCAATGTTCTTAACTCATTCCTGCCAAGCAGGCCTTTATTTTTTTATTAATGGGTTAATTGTCATCTGAAGCTACAGGTGCCAGTGTGAGTTATAGTATGGTATTTTATAGTATGGTATTCAATTTCACTTTTCATTTATAAAAAAAGCATAAGAAAAACAAAAAAATAATTATTTTTTACCCTTAAATTTTTTTTACTGTCATGGCAGTAGAATTACCCAATTCATTCGCTCAAGTTTATTAATTCATTTCATACTGCCATTTGCAGTTGAGCTTGAAGCTTGCTAATTTAAGCATTGTTTCATCGTTTGAAATTCTGCGTTCATTGGACCGCAACGTATTGTTTCCAAGGGCACAACGTGACGTTGCTATGGAGCTTTGACAGGGTTTCAATTAGTGATTAATATGTTATTCTTGCAATGTGGCGAGTAGATATTATAAAAAAATGTCTAGTAAACGATTTAGCAAGGCCGGACGGACATATAATGTTGGGAAAGCTCAAGATATTGGAAAACGGTGGAGAAAGAGCAACGGCGACGGTTTTGTAATATATACTCGCCACAAATGACAAATTAATCACTAATTGAATCCTGTCAAAGCTCCGTAGCAATGTCACGTTGTGCCCTTGGAAACAATACATTGCCGTCCAATGAACGCAGAGTTTCAAACAATGACTCAACGTCTTAATTAATGCAAGCTGCAAGCTCAACTGCAAATGGCGGTAAGATTCCTTGGCAATTTCCTGTTTTGATTTGTGTTTGGCAAATAATCCTTCTTCTTATTGGTTGTTCAAAAAACCAGGAACCAATCAAATTCAAAACAGGAAGTTAGCAATAATTTTATCTAATGAATTGATCAACTTGATCAAATAAATTGCAAAATCATTTTAGGAATGCTTTTATTGCCAGCGATTTGACAGATACCTTTTTGGCTGTAAAAAAAGCAATTTTTTCTCTCTAAAATTATCCCATTGTTAACGTTAAGGTGTGGATTAATAAACTACATGTAGGGTATAAGTATATTTAATTAAAATCAATAAACATTTTGTGTAAGTGATATGACAATTTCACAACTCAGGCTCAACTCAGAATCGCCCACAGGACAAATCACAGTAACAATCATCATCTTACCACTTCCTCCATAATTGTCCATATCCTCCTCCTCAGCATGAATTGTCCCACATCATCAAACAAATCTTTTAAGTCACTTCTTGAAAACTCCATCAACGTCTTGTTATCTACATATGCAGCTAAAGAAACATCCAAATATTAGAATGGTCACTGTGGATATTTTTCCACATTCTGTGAAGGTGGAACCAAACCCAATAAATGTTACATGTAAATGGGGGTTACATGCAACTGTCACTCCTGAGTGCAGGCTGTCACTCCTTGATAGTGGCCACTGGCCAGCCTGCTTTTTGAGTTTTCAACAGCATATTTGTTGAACAGTATATTTTATAAAATGTTTAGATTTTACCTATGAAATGCACAATCCATTACTGCAAAAATCAACTTTAGTATACAAGCAATAGCAAACTATTCAGCCAAGCTTGCTCCACAGGCCACAACTTACTATGATGGTTTGTATATTTAATAATATAAAAGAGATTCAAACCTTTAAGGATGGCGTATGCTTCTGGTTCTTCCTCTCGTATTTACTCCATATTTCTTCACTCTTCTTTTTCTCTTTGCTTGGTAGTTGCTAATAAGAAACAAATGTAATTCAAAAGCTCGTTCAAACAAAAGATAATTGAAAGAAATCCCAAAAGGACATTCTTTCGAGATATGAAAATTTATATAGTCATGATATAGATCGATACACTGACAGCGTCCGATTCAATCTCATACCTTTTTCTTTGTGAGCAACAAGCTCTCTGATTTGACAAACTCAATTATTCCGGACTATTCTTCTTTCAGTTCTTTGTCGATTCAACCCCTTGAGTTTGGTATAAAGATATTAAGATAAACGTTTCTGTAGGAACGATGTATATAAACCACGGCGAGGAACAACGATTTCAAAAACACGAGGCAATTCGCATCTTCCCAAGATGCAATATGTCGCGCAATCGGGTAATCTCCGTGGTAATCTCGTCGAATAATCGGTCGGATCCGATTGGTCACGCGGCACAGCGATTCTGCGCACTGACGTGATGGATTATTGAATTGAACACGAAGGATCAAAGATGGCGTGGTGTTGTGAAATATGCCGACTGTTTTCAGCCCCAATATGATGCGAATAGATTGTACGTTTGTTGCCATCAATATTTATTTTGTATTGAGAAATATTTAGCAATTAGCATTAAGCAATTTATATTTATATTGTTGACAATTTATATTGTTAAAAACAATAACATTTTTTTCACAATATTATTTTGTAATTAGCAATAAAAAGTAAAATCTTGGAACATTAGATTTTTATGTAGGCAAGATTATTTTTCTTATGATTGAGAAATGAATCTTGAAGCAAGATCTTTTATTCTTGAGGGCAAGATAATTTTTCTTGTTGAGGTAATTTATCTTATATTTAAGAAATATTATCTTGAAACAAGATATTTTATTTTTCAAGGCAAGATAATTTTTCTTGCCAAAGCTATATATCTTACATTTAAGAAATTAAATCTTGAAACAAGATAATTTTCCTCGAAACAAGATAAAATTTCTTAGAATAAGGAAAAATAATCTTGACAAGTTTTGAAGAATTTGCAGTGTATACATATATACATATATATATACATATATATGTATATATATATGTATATATATATGTATATATATATGTATATATATATATGTATATATATATATGTATATATATATATGTATATATATGTATGTATATATGTATATATATGTATATATATGTACATATATATGTACATATATATACATATATATATATACATATATATATATACATATATATATATACATATATACATATATATATATTTATTATATAGCATGCTATCGGATATGAGCTTTTGCGTAATCTGATTGGTTCCCTACTACTAGGCTATCAGCTCATATCCTGCTAGTAGAGGAAAAACAAGATGGTGGCATGTTTTTTTAAACTGCCGAAAAGAGTTGAAATTGACGGATTTTTATACAGAAAAACATCAACACCCTCAAACCAATGCATAAAAAAAGAACATTGTGTAAAAATACATTAACAAATACACAAATTCACCTAAAAATTACGTCTTTTTACTTCAGAAACACGACTAAATTAGCGGGTTGATATTCATTTGTTGCCAAACAAAGAAACTCACGGTTAAAATCAAGCTTACAACACACATTTCATAGGAGATCACCAGTAAAGATACTTTTTTTATTTAGATAAGCATTTGGAGTAGTAAAAAGCATGTTCTTTTTCAAAAACAACCAACTAAGTAATTTAGTTTCACTGCCGAAGGTGTTTCAGTTTCATTTTTGCATGAAATCAAAACCTTTTTCACGACAGCAACACTAATATAAACAACTGACCCACCTTTTGACTTCATGAAGGTACCTTTTAATCTTTTTTGTTGATCTGCTTAACACATTTTTTGCCTCTCGAGCAACATTTATGCAACATTTCACTGAAGCTGTTTGCCGAACAGCTCAGCGAGAAACTCTGTGAATGCATCATTACGCATGGCGGAAGTATTAGTTGCCTGTTGCCTATGCCGGAAGTTTGACGTTTCAAACATTTCGCTGTAATTTTGTCTCTTGTACAGTGCTTGGCTATATAATAAAACAGTTATACCATTCGCTCTCGTCGTATACGAACTAATAGCCAACTCGGCGAAACGCCTCGTTGGTTATGAGCTCATATACGACTCGAGCTCATGGTATAACTGTTAAATATATATATATATACCAGACTGGAATCTTTGTAGTGCGCGGAGAAGATTTTCTCCGCGCCATTTCTTGCGAAGTCATCCGCATCCGCACCAAAACTATAAACTGTGTGTCATCCGCGGTCCAATTTATGTCTTTTGGGCTTAATCCGCGCATACGTTACTAATTTACGTTACAAATAGTGTAAGGCAAATCCAAATCAACTTTGAACTCAACATAGTCTCTCGTTACGTATGATGATATATGACATACAACCAAACGTAGTTCTATGATGTATTTCATCATACGCGTGCAACGACTGTCCCACATGTGGGATGTTAAAGTTGAACACATAAAGCTAAAAATCCTAGAGGGGTGTTGTGGTCCGGGGGGTTGTGGTTCGGGATTGGGGTGTGGGGGTAGAGAATTAGTTAAAAAAAAACACGCGTATGATGAAATACATCATAGAACTGTGTTTGGTTGTATGGTTGTATGTCATATATCATCATACAGAACGAGAGACTATGCTGACTTAGTATTAAATATATATCCCATAAGAATGATAAGATGAAGTACTTCATTTGACACAGTTTCATTCCGCTGACCGGCACTGACTGTTTTATCTTCGGAACTCACTGGGTTAGCATGTAAATTGACAAATCAGTTAATACAGTACTGTCAGTACTGACAGTACTGTTCAGTTATGGAACCTCAGGAACCTAGTCTTGAACTAGAATTACAATTACCAATACCATTAAATAAACAGTGCTGCAAATGCAAAGGTAGCTGCGAGTCTCACGTTTGCAATTCCTGTCGGAGACCTTGCCCTCCGTTTTGTGGTACAGCAATTGAAGAGGGCTATGGTGCCAGTGTGATGTGTCCAGATTGTGAAAATCCTGTAAAAATTTCAGGTAAATATAGAACGAAATAATATAAACTGTCACTGATTTTTATTTTTGAAATTGTTTTTATCGTGTTTGCAGCAAACAGTTTGAATTGAAGGGGGTAACTACTAGCTTGGCCAAGGTTCCAAAGCTGCCCTGCCCACAGTGGCCAGTGTTTGTTACTAGTATTTATAGTTAGTATTTTAAAGTAACTCTGTAACTATTATTTATTTATGTAGGTATGTTATTGTATGTATCTATTTTTAGTATTCTAATTATTTTTTAATTTTATTTATTTATTTATTTTTATTTATTTATTTATTTATTTGTTTATTTATTTATTTATTTACTTAATTGTAATTTTAACTGTACAAAGTAATAAAATGTATTTTATTTTTGAGGAGAAAAAACAGGAAGCTCAGGAGCCATACCAAAAACTAATGAAAAGACAGTCGCTTTAAAGACTAATGAAGAAAACGGTATGTGCTATTAATCGTATCTTCTGGATTTCGAAAAATATTTGTGCTTACAAGTGAAGCGTTTATTCAGTTTGTTGGCGGTCAAAAACGTTTAAAAAATAACAGCTTAACATTGGTAACATTGCCTAACTTACTAGTTTTGCATAAGCTGTTTCCCACAGACTTCTTCCTGTATTATTTAATGAAATTTACAATTCCTTAACAGCATTTAGTGCAATGATGAATTCGAGCAAAAGAAGAACACAAGCAGAGGCTGATGTTGTCAAAAGAAAGCGAACGAAAGGTGGTCATGAAAAAACTAAGGCTGCACTATGTATGTCTTGCTACAACAAGTATAAAGAGCATGGTAAAGGGAAGTTCTGGCTGTCAAGGTTCAACCCATCAACAACAAGAATCCATTTGGATAAAATACACAATGGAAATTTGGTTGACATTTTTAGCGAAGACGATCCTCGAGCTGCAGATGCAGCCAAAGATTATAGGAGATTAGAAAGGTAAATACAAGAATATTTCTATTTGCTGAAAGCTAGGCATGAAGACCATACACGCATTCAACAAATTTCTTTCTATACAATCTTTTGCAGTAGTTCCTCCGTTCAAGGCACTTCATTGGAAAAAAACTGTAAGTACCAAGACCAAGTTCCTGACAGTGGACTGGACAAACAAGTGTAAAGATGATGAATTTTCAAGCAAGAGGGATCAGGTAGTGGAGTTCAGTGATAGAGAAGATATAAATATAGATACGCAATCCACAGACACCCAGGATATAGAAATACCTACTAGTCAAAACACCACCCCATCTAGTCAGAGCACCATGAGACAGGTGTCCATTGACAAATGTGTAAATGGCGACAATCATCCAGACCAAAGGAGTCAGTCGCTTCTGACGAAAAGTGACCTACAGTCTATTGCCAAATTAATAGCAGAAAATGTAGCTGACAATCTTGGATACGGAACGAAAACGAGTAGCATAAGTGTAGAAACTGGGCATCATGGGCATGCACCTGGATCAAAGGCATCTAACATAGATGAGCTTCTGGTGCAAGAAAAAGATGTTCAGTTGGTCAAAGAAGACAATTCGCGCCTAATCCGTTGTAGAATTTGTGACCAGTTTATAAAGTCATCACATGGTTTATGCGGAGCTTATGGCGGTAAGATTGGAGGTTCGCTGAGCAAAGGTTTGGATCTGAAGAGTAACTTCTGTCTATATGAAGAAGGACACAATGATATTTGGTTCAGGTTAAAGAGCAGAGTGCTTTCGCATTTATACTCGAGAGAAAGCAAGACGCACATGGATGCATTAGCTTGGTGGCGACACACCAGACCTGCAAGAAAGAGAGAGAAGCTTGTTGTTGAAAATCTAGTCAAAACCGCCCTTGGTGTCGTAAAGAAGAAGTGTGCCGCTATGCAATATGAAACGGCCCTTGCCGAACTCGTTTCTGCTGGGGCTGACGTCGGGGACTTTGGTCATAGTAGGAAACTGTTCAATGATATAATCAAGGTTGCTAGCCGTTACATCGATAAAGAACTGGAGAAGTTTCTTTCAACGCCAATGTCAAACACAGCAATGCCTCCACATGTTTACATCACAGCTGACAAGAGCACTAACCATCGAGTTCAAAATCAAATAACAGTCACTTGGAAGATGAGGGAAGTGAAGGATTGTAAGAATGAACTTGCTGACTTTGACATTGCACTACGAGCAACTCTTACTGAAAAATCCAAGAGTATGCCAGAACTATACAAGCTTCTTTCAGAATGTCTTGACTTTGGTATGCTTTTTGATGGCCTTTGTGGTGATAAGACAACGGGAGAGAAGAGTCCTGTGAATCGAAACCAATACGCACAGCTAGGTGCTTCTTCATTTCTAAAATGCGTCAGTTATGTATCATCATTGCCACACGTGAAAAAAGTAATCCAGGATGAAGATCTGGAGTTGGGATCTTCTTTCGCTCAGCAAGTTTTCTGGAGGATGAAGAGCACTCTTATTGACGTAATATGGGGGCAGCATCTGGAGAGTCTTTCCCCAGAATTTTCATCAAGGTGCTGACGAAAGATTCAAAGTTGTGCGATATCACACTGAGAAGAGGAGTCACTGTAACATCGTTTCAAAAGTCCAACGACAAGAGTTTCGATCTCATCGAAAAATACGATGTCGAGTTTTCGGATAAATCGTCAATGAAAGTGGTTTTACAAGAAGAAGATGTCATCTCTGCTATCTACACAAACACTCAGTCTTATCAGTCAATTGGGCAAGAATTTTGCATAGTATTTGATATCCTCTATGCCAAAATGGGAACGGAAGCACCTGCCGAATCGCACTACCTAGTCGTGGAATGCCAAGAGATGGACGGTGGTCAAAATTTATCCACTCTCAGTATGAGAGCAAGAATTGATAGCTGTTTTCCAGCAACAATCCAGTGTCAAAGACCAGTTAAAGAAATTGCAGCTTTGTATCTGAAAGGAGACAATGCTTTAGGTCTTAAACGCCATCACATTCCGGTATACAAAGATTCAAGATCTGTCGGCCAAGATAGCAAGGGAATGTCCATTGTAATATCAAAGCATGCTAATGCTGCAGCACCATTGCCATTTCTACTGTAAAGTGTAAATACGTGACAATTGTAAGACTTGCACATGGTTTAATGGTTAACAACTTCATATTGCTATTTGC